>JACXGJ010000196.1:42534-78929 GCA_016801105.1 Esox niger
TAAACACAACGGGGAACAATATGGCAGGATGCTGTAAGCCCTAACAGACTTGATGAGATTACCCATGTGGAGAAGGACAGTATGCCCTTTGTGTCAGGCCTAGGTGGTAATAGAACAAAAGGAATGTATTCTATTGAGTTAGCACAGAGGTGCAGCATTATACCACACCCCTTTGACTGTTATAAATACGAGCTGTACAGCTGTAATTTACCTCAGAGACTCCTCGAATGATTATTCGGTAAACATTTGACGCGTCTCTCTATTTGCAAATAAACTACTAATTGTGCCAAGAGAATTTTGTCTCTGTCTTACTCCTTTGAGTGTCTATCGGTGAAATTTCCATCACAAGCACCATAAGGAATCCATTGGAGGAAAAAACATGCTAACGGAGCATCATTATGGAATCCATTGGAGGACTGGTATGTAACTTCAAATAACCTATTTATCATGAAATGATGTAGTGTCTTGGGAAAATGTATCATCTTGACAAAGAGGATGCAACAACTCAAAAAGATGTAATAGCTCAGGAGTTTGTGGATTCAAATAAGACTTTTAATTAGCAATCATAAAAGCCGAGTTGACCTGCATGTGTGTGTCAGGTGTCTTGTCAACACCTGACAACACAGATTTATAGTGTTATCTTGCAAAACCTTTACTGGCCATCCCCTTATGCTAATGTGTGGGCGGATCTTCCTCCCCAACCACCACCATTGTTTCGCAACCTTTCAATATCCGTTCCTTGTTAAATATTGGTGGCGCAGGCTTGAGAAACTTGTATAAAAATAGTAGAGCCATTAGGGCCCTTTTCATTCATTATTACTACATTTTTCTTCATTATTCCAAAACAGTGATTATCCCAATTGCAATACACATCTCATTGGTTATATCTTTGATTATAAATGATTCTTGATTAATACATTCATAACTATTTGTGATGGCAATTCCATCGATAGACACTTAAAGGAGTAAGTACACACAGAATCCTCTTGGCATAATTCGCAGTATATTTGCAAATAGAGAGAAGCGTCAAAAGCTTACAGAATAGTCATTCGAGGAGCCTCTGAAGAAAATACATGAACAGTCAGTATTTATTACAGTTAAAAGGGGTGAGGTAAGACGCTACCCATCTGTCTTAGGTCAAACAGGTTTTACCAAAAGGGCGGGCTGTCCCACACCTTATCCTTCCTTCCCCCTGTTGTGTATCTTCTCCTATCCTGTCCTAAAACCCACTGATCCGCATCCACCCCGATCTGCTGAAGATCTGTTACCCCGACAACAACATTCCTAAGAAACAAAGGACAGATACCCTTATTCAGAGTACTGTTTTATACCGACATTTGTCACAATCAAATACAAGAGTTGCATACTAGATAAAAGATAAGCAGGCATGTCTCAAATGTAAATTAATTCAATTATTTCCATAGCTCTAATACATTCATAAAGGGTGAGAATTCAGAAACAATCCTATGTTGTACTTCTGTACTTCCATATATTCCCCCCTTTGTGGCTTCCACAAGCCCCATAATCTAGACCTGTGACTGGTGAGTGAGGAGGGACTCAGACCCAGCAAAAACAGCGTAAATCAACCCCATTAGCTGAAAAAATAATCCCCTCTATCAACCGCCATCCCAGAGGTTGTAGGAAGCCAAAACTCTCCCTCCCTTTTGACTGAGAGGAAGTTAAAGACTTCCTTACCCTAATTATCAAACATGAATGTAAGCATATGCAACTTACTTGTAAGAGCCTTGCACGTTTGTTGCTTCAACTGATTACATATATACAGTCCCTTTCAAAAGTATTGGAACAGCAAGTCAAATTCCTTTTTGATGGTCACAGAAGACATTTGAAAGCTGAAATTCTGAACTCTTGTCTCATACTCATCTTTTGATTTTTAAACCAAATGTCTTCAGTGAACAACAAAAACAAAGGAATTTGCCTTCCCGTTGCAATGCTTTTGGAGGGGACTGTTTATAGTATATATGGAATAAGAACGTCTACTGAAATTATTGTAATCACTCAATCATGGGATAATAAAAGTAATAAAAGCAATCATCTAATATATGGTCTTGAAGCTCCATTTCCTCATAGCCCTGGTTGAGCACACTCCCGTCAATCATTGAGTTATTATGTATTCCATCGTCCATAACTGGTGCTACCACATCAACATTACTTGCTGAATCAGAATTACGATGGTAATATTCCTGGCACGCCCATCCAGTTCCTGGTTTGAGGGACCATTCACCTTTTGGATTCCCATATGGGCAATCCCAGCAGTCTTTATAGCAGTCTTTACCTCGTAGAGGCATTTGGGATACAACCGTCTTGGTAAAAAAAGATCTAAGGAAAGACCACAGCCATCACAACTATTCATATCACGACTCCTAATTTGGTTAGAATTACTCGCTATTGTTCAGCCAATCCTAAGTGTGAGCATCTGAGCCTGCATTTTCCTTCACCTCCTTTCTTAGCTGTTTCAGTTTGTTCATGGCTTGGTTAAAGGCACCATCCGGGGCGGTGTTGTTCGGAATGAAGGTGCAGCACTGGTCTCCAAATATCACACAAACACTGCTAAAGTCCAGTTTAATACCTGCCTATTCTGCCATGTCATCTTACTTGTAGCTCATAGTTGCTCACCCAGAGCCGGCAAAGCTGAATCTGTATAATTGATAAAGCGCTGCTGATTGCAGAATTATATATATAACATACTTTGCGGGTGCTATCCATAGAAATATGGATTCAAAGCCTGCATTAATTTCACTCCTTGCTTTATACTCATTGGGAATTCCTCATGGCTGACTTATTGCATCAATGATAACCTGCTGATCTGGTGTGTAGGACCGTTTCACCCGTGACTGCACAAGCGGTTCTGCAGGCGGCTGTATGTCATTGTTTGTATCTTAATGTGAGGTATTATGGCCTCATCTTGTGCCACCCTGGTTCTAGCACACGTCCCTCACCAATTGCTTGATTATACTGAGCGCAGCTCCTTTCCTCCACAAATCCTAAATACATCTGCAATAGCCTGATCTTGCTCTAAATGCTCCGCGTCCCTGCCCTCTGGATCAGGGTAAAACCGTTGCCAGTTTTTACTACTAATATTTCTCTCCTGTCCAGAACATTTTACATTTTGGAAAGTGCACAACATCAACGTGTACATCTTGCCTGAAAGCATTCATGTCTATTTAAGGTCGGGTGTTTTGTGAAAGCACATTGCGACAACTGCTGATGTAAAAAGGGCTTTATAAAATAAATTTGATTGATTGATTGATTGATGTCTGTCCAATACCCTCAAACCTGGTGCCGGAACAGTGACCTCTCTAGTGCCTCACACTGATGTTACCGAATAATTATACTTCCTCATGTCCACTTGGATCCTTGTGCCTCCTAGCCAAACTAAACATGCCACAAAACACGGGTCGTGGAAGGCGTCACCATCTACTCCTGTACGCCACAACATACATTTTTCATCCAAACACTCATCCCAACCGTTCTCAATAGGCACTACTACGATACCTCCATGTCCTTCTCTTGAACACACCAAACAGTTATCTACCTCGTGTTGGCTAGCCGTGTACTAAGCCCATCTATACCAGTCATTTTTCAGCTGCCTCCATATGGTCCCTTTCTGTTTCTTCTATTGGTTCTGCTGCTGTAACTGAGTAAGTTTCTACCCCTTCTATGGTTGGAGGGATCAACACTCTCATAGATGCTGGAACCTCATCCCCCTTTATGGGCACTAGTTGCTACACAATGGTGGGTCCTGGTGGTGTGTTTGACATTTGTGGTTGTGGATTACGGAATATATGGAACTTAGAGGTACAACATAGGACTGTTATGGATGATGTAATCAGTATAAGAAACGTACCTAAGATGTAGTCAATAATCAAAGGTAATCAAAGATATATCACTATTTTGTAACAATAAGTACAAGGGTCCTAATGGCTCTATTTTTATATACTGCGCCACCTGTATTTAACAAGGATTCAACAAGGAACATATCTTAAAGGACTGTGAAACCATGGTGGCGGATGGAGGAGGAAGATCCGCCCATGTATTAGCATAAGGGGATGGCCAGAAAGATCATGCAAGATAACACTGTATAAATATGTGTTTCCGATGTTTGCTAGACAGTTGTTCTTGCAGGTCAACTCGGCTTTTATGATTGCTCATTAAAAGTCTATTTGCATCCACAAACTCCTGAGTTAATGCATCTTTTTGAGTCATTGCATTTTTTTTGGGCAGGAGGAAACATTTTTCCACGACAGGATCTAAGGCCAAGGTTTGCTGGGACACCCTAGCTGGTGCTTCTATACTTCCTGATCCTGATTCATCATGCCACGATTCTATTAGTTGTTTCCTACTTCCATTCAAAAGGTTAGTAATTGTGAGCTCCAGGAATAAACCTTGCTTATCGTTATCATATTCAACCACAATTCTCCACTTTCCCCTTATCTCCATGACCCTAATTAGGCAGGTGCCCCCAGACCAAACTGCCTGACCATACTGGGCATTGCCAGTCCAGCCGTACAGGTTATTCTCACTCTGAGGTCTTACGCTAATTGACCTTTGCACCTCTTGCTTGGTTTTCTCCGGAATCGTCGCTTCCCTAGCCTCAAGTATTTCCCTCACTGTTTGTCTCCTATGCGTTGTTCCTTTCCCTTGCTCCCACGGTATGTAAATGCCCAATTCCTCACTGTTCATCTCTCTATTCCATAATTGTCCCCATGTTTCTCCTTTAATTTCTACAATACTCCTCTCTCTCACAGTTGCTGCAGAAACTGTTTCCTCAAAACATTCCCTGGCTGGTGTCTTTCTCATCTCTGGTCCTGTCCTAACCTTACACTTCGGCTGCATACATATTCCCCATTTTGTACCGGTCTTCTTCCGGGTTGGCCACATGTGCCTACCTCACTGCGGGCTTGAACACTCCCTTGATGCTTTCCTCCTTCTACATTCCCCAACCAAATCGTTTGATTTCGGTCCCCAAGGTTGTCTGTACTAATAAAATGGTTTACCTTAAGCCTAACAGCCTTAGTCCTGCTTATAGCGCATCTGTGCATTTCTCATTCCTTCTGTCCAGGTCAATGTCTTAGTCATTTGCGTCAGACGGGAGTTCAGTCACATTATTTCCAGTCCAGGTCAGCAAGGTTGATGGTAGCAGTCTCTTGTTTGGTAATAGGGTTGCCCTGTTCTCCCTGTGTACTTGCTGCTGATGCCCCTGTTAGAAATCAGCCATGTCGTATAGTGGTAGTAATAATAACTTGCGTACTCGGTTATCAAGGGAGAGAGTATTCAATGTTTATTGCAGCATATTGATAGTCTATTATCACATGATGTTACAGGCTCAAACTCTTCCCTACACCCTTTGTCTCTCTCTACTCTCTCAACTGTAATGTGGGGTACAAGCTGTTAAATACCTTGAGGGGTGTGTTTACCTAGCAAAGCCAACACAGTAACCCCCACACCAAATGGTCAATGTAAACATTCCTGTGGTTACCAGAGCACAACCAACAGGGAGAATCTTAACTTTCTGTTATTCTCAACATCTAGGCACATTCACTTCTAATGAACCATACATTCATTTTGTAGTTGTTAATGCTCAGATCCTACACCCCCCCTGGGCTTTGTGGGATAACGGGTTCCAGAGCACGGGGAGTTTCCCCATTACATTCTTCCACATTGAGAGAAAGTGCGCTTGAGAAACTTAACACAACACAGATGTACTGACTAACTCTGAGCAAAGGAGTATGGATAGGATGTGTTGCCTGATACTGATGGGCCCCACACATCCTGTCCATACCTCCTGCTAGGAGTTACCCATGTGACTGTCACAGGCTTGATAGATAAGACCATATGCTGGAACATACCATACAAGGGTCATTTGTAAGATAAGCCTTTCTTATTGGAGGGTATTTACTGTGTAATGGCTGGTTTTGACCATTAGCCGCCTCCCTTGTATTCTGGTGTAAGTATTGTGTTCTTTCTGTATTCATTGGAGAGAGAGAGAAATGAAAGAACTATGGACTGTTAACATCGATGTCTCATGCTGAATAAAGATGGCTCTCCCCTGATTTTCCAGTTGCATAACATTTGTTCATGGATATCACATGGAACAGAAAATAACATCTCTCCTTGGGCTAATAGCATCGGCCATAGAGCAGCCCATGCCTAACGTTCCCTCTCCTGGTGATTCCGGTTCATCAGGCAAGGGCGTCCCAGGGGAAAGATCAGGACATTCTAAATATCCTTCAGTTCCCGCTGGTTCAGGTACACTTGAATCATCTGCATCCTCACTTTCCTCTTCACCGTCTTCTTCCTGTGGCCTCCGACCTGCTCCTCACGGATCATTGGTACAGTGGTTGAGATGATACCAGGTGTTGCTGCCCTCTACCCGTATCGGTGTTGGAGTTGCCTGGATCACGCGGTACGGGCCATCACGTCTCGGCTCATTCCACCTTCTCCTGAAGACCTTTCTGTAGACGTGATCTCCTGTTCGGTGCTGGTTGTCTTCTGGCTCTGGTACCCTTGCACTTTCCTGTCGATAGATAACTTCATGTATAGCAAGCAAGTTTATTTATATAGCACAATTCATACTTAGAAGCAATTCAATGTGCAGTTAGTTGTCCAACATTGCTCAACCCGTAAGCATGGGTTATTCTGTTGGCCTGCATGCGGTAGCTCATTAGTGCTAGTGGTAAAGCATCAACTCAGTTCAATCTTGTGCTTGCACAGATCTTATTGATCTCAGCTTTTAACATTCCATTCACTCTTTCTACCATTCCCTGAGATGGTAGAGGGTGGTAAACACCCCAGGCTCTGCTTGATTCTAAGTTGTTGAACCACCTGTCTTAATGCCCTTTAAATGAAAGCTCACCCGTTGACTGAGCTGATTTCTGTCTGGATGCAATATCTTGGCATCACTTCCCTAGTTAGAAACTTTATCACTGTTCCTGCTCCTTGGTCTTTTGAGGGTATAGCTTCTACCCACTGACTAAATCTGTCAATCACCACAAGCATATATTGTTTCCCATTGACAGTTCTCAACATGTCCAAATAGTCTATTACCAAATGTCTAAACGGTCCTTCTGGTGTTGGGATATGACCCAATGGTGTTCTCTTTCCTGACATTATTTTGTGCACATACCACACATTCTGCAATAGTCGCATCTACCGTTGCCTGCATATATGTTGACCAAAAACCCAGCTCCTTGATATTTCTCATAATCTCACCTCTTGCACAATGGTCATAACCATGCGCATTTACTAACAGGATATGTAGCAGAGCAGAAGGTGCCACCAAGTGTCCGGTTTAAGACCTCCAAAGGCCTGCATCCTCTCTTGTGGCTCCACACTTAATCCACACATTGCATCCTGATGACATAATCTATTCCTGGGGTTGCCTCACCCAATAGGGCTTGCGCCATTATCGCGCTCTGATACTTAGATGCTACTTTGGCTGCCTCATCTGCTGCGTTGTTTCCCTGAATGATATAGTTATTTCCTTTCTTTTGTGCTTGACACTTGATAATGGCAAATTTCAAAGGAAGCTGCAAGGATATCATTAAATCTCACATATGGTCATTGTGACGGTGAGGTGATGGACAGCTCTGCCATCTCCCACTCTTCCGGTTTTCCCAACAGTGGTGAACTCATTCCGGTCCCCTTCATTGGTCTTGTCTTCAATCATCACTCACACCAGGTCCCAATTAAGCCATTTGTATGTGTTTAAATGTTTCTCCTCTGCTCCCCTCAGTTGTCAGTCAATGTTCCATGTTGCGATGTGTGCTGAGTTTTGTTTCGGTTAGTTTTGTTTGCTTTGATTCAGTCTTATCATCAAGTGCTCAGTGTTTTCTGTTCTTAGTGTGTTTCAATAAAAGACATCACCGACTGCCACTCTTGCAGGCGCCTGTTCCATTCGCTCCACGACATCACGGTCGTTACAGTCATGGTGTAGTATGGGTGTCCCATCCATTTTTCTATACCCTCTTTGTTTCCACATAGCTCCAAATAGATGACAACACCATGTGCATAGGCTGAATCGGTGTAAATGTTCACTACCTTATCTCATCCTTCCAAGCAGGCGGCTGTCAGAGCTTTCGATTCTGCCAGTTGAGCAGAACTAGCTGTGGACATGCTTGAATAATTATGGTCTGAAATTGGCCATTATTATCTCTTCTGAGCACCGCAAATCCTGCATTATTTCCCTCATGGTTTTATAACAGGATCCATCAACAAATAACTCATCCTCAGCCCTGAAAATTGGGGTTGAGAGAAGGTCAGGGCTATGTCTGGCAAAGGTAAAGGACACTGCTACACAATCATGAGGTTCTCCATATCCAAGAGGAATTCTTTCTGCTGGGTTAGCTGTCATACATTGTTTGATGGTTACATCCGGATATGTAAACAGAGGCAAATAGTCTAATAACTTTGAATTCAACACACATTTTCTTTGCTCAATCATGTCTGCCAAAGTTCTCAGCAGGAAACCAATGGATTGCCTCCTCCGGGTAGGGAATGAGGTTTTATCCCAAATAGGGGAGTTCAAGTATCTCAGGGTCTTGTTTGCGAGTGAGGGAAAAATGGAGCTGGGGATTGGCCAGAGAATTCGGAACAGCGGGAACGGTATTGCATTCGCTTTATCGCACTGTTGTGACGAAAAGAGAGCTGAGCCGGAAGGCAAATACCAGTCAATTTTCAGTCCTACCCTCACCTATGGTCACAAAGGCTGGGTCATGACCCGAAATAACTAGATTGCGGGTACAAGCGGCTAAAATGAGTTCTCAGAATGGTCATGTTTTTGACATTGATACGTCAACATAAGCAATCTAATACATGTTAATAGATTTTGAGTAATTGGAACAGTAATAGGAAATTGTGTTTGTGTGTAAATGAACCCTTTCAAGGAGAATTTACGGACAGGCACAGGACACTTGTAAGCGATTCAGCAATATAGACTGGTTAGAGCCCATAGACTGAGTTTGGCTTAAAAGACATGGCAGGTGAGACCCAGGACAACTGTGAGATGGGCTGAGAGAATAACCTAGCCCGAATAATCTCTCACACACACACGGACTGTCCCACCGCTGCAAAAATTTACTGTGGATGGTCCACTACACAACGTCAAGCCACACTGGTTGTGTCCGTACCAGGATCAACTCATCACACAGATCCGCTATAAAAGTAACCTGAGAGAGGATCCTGGGTCCATGCCACACACTACAGGAGGGCTCCAGTTTTTAAAGATAAGGCAGGGAGAATTGAAGTCACCTAAGTGTGGAGTGAGTTTTGGTGCTTTGACAGTTCTCCTGCCACTTGTTGTGGAAATCACTAAATGGGAAAGGCACAGAGACGGTAGATTCTTCTCACATGTATCCCTGTTGAAGGTTGAGCTCTGGCCTAAATACATTCAGTACAGCCCACAGTGTAGTCTACATGTCTCTCCAGCTTTTCTGCAACTTTCGGCTTAGAAAGATAACAAGATGTTTTCAGCCCTTGAGAAGTTTTGCCAAAACTAGCTATCTGTTGTAGGCACATCCTGTACAAGTAAGCAGATCCGTAACACATAATGGCCTTACTAAGTTACTGGGTTCTACTTAGAATAAGCAATATGATTTCATTGTACGGTGGAATAAGAAATTTCCACTACAGATGGCAACATTCTATTTGCATAGGCTAAATTTAGATGCTGCCAGTTATTGTGGTAAGTTATGGATTGACATTGTATGTATATTAAACTAAATGAAGGGCATTGACAACTTGCATTTATTTATTTCATAGTCAAGCAGTGGTCCTAGTTTGCTTTAAAACAGATTATGTCTTTACCATAATTCACTGCATTTTAAACTAAAAGTATATATTAAAAGCAAAATGTTAACACATTCCATAATTGAGATTAACTACAGAACATTATGCGATTAATCGTGATTAATTATGTTTATCGTTTGACAGCACTAATCATTATTTTGATATACATTTGATAAATTAGCCAACACAAGAAGCTGAATTTCCTATAGAAAAACATGTGATACATATGTTGAATTATCAACTAGCCTATATAATTTGTATTATGTTTCAATAATAGCCTAATAGAATTGTTAAATGGTCATGGAAAACCTGTATTTAATTGGTAAGTCAATTGAAATTCAACCAAGCCTCTCTAATTCATCTGTGAGTATGTCATTCATCCATTGATGTCATGCATTCAGTGAGGGGTGATTACCGCCTGGGTACCATCAATCGCAGCCTGGGTACCAACGCAAAGTGGCTTGTGCTTTTGGCGGATTAAGACAGATAATGTGGGTTTAAAAATACAGGTAAATAGTCTAAAAAAAAATGTCTGTTGGTGGGTTAAGAATTCTAACAATGGAAACAATGTCCGTCATGGAAGGAGTGTGTAGCTTTCAAAATGGCAGTTAGATTTGAATTACAAACTTTTTCACCTCTTACCTGTCTAACTGCAAGCAGTATGCTTGTCTCTGGGGCAAGATCAGAGGAGTTCACATTACTGGTCAGTGCACAAGGGTCAGTGCTTAGATTTATTCTCTTCCTGCTATACATGCTCACACTTGGCCAGATCTTCAGACATCAAAGTGTTAAATTCCACTGCTACACAGATGACACACAGGTGTACATAAAAACCAAACCTGACAACATCTGCCATGTCAACTCCAGCCAACTGACTGGATGAGGTAAACGTTTGACGCTGAACAACTTCCTCCAACGAAATTGCAGTAAGACAGAGGCAATGCTTATTAGCACCCAACAGCAAATCATCAACTCTTACAGCATCTGGGTGTGAAATTTGACCCTACTCTCTCTATTCAGGCCCACATTTGATATGACTGTTAAAAATATAATTTTCCTTCAATTAATTGACATTAAAATTATCCTTTTAGTTAATAAAGCCATTGATAGCTTCATAGAGTGAAAGGATCATTTTGAAATAAATGTTATTATTTGCTAATGTATTGTTTAGTCCAGTGTATGTCCGATCCACACCAAATTTGGTATGCATCATTGGTAAGACGATAAGGACATGTGCAGTGTGCAGCACCAATTGGCCAAATAAGGGTGCTGTACAAAAAAATATCTTACATCACAAACAGATAACCAGGCCTATAAGACCTACAGTGTATATAAAAGGTCTACACACCCCTGTTAAAATGCCAGGTTGTGATGTAAAAGAATGAAACAAAGATAAATCATGTCAGAACTTTTATGTGACCTATAATTTGAACCATTCAATTGAAAAAAAATGGAAATCTTCAAGGGGGAAAAATGAAAAATAAAAACCTTACAATAACCGGGTTACAAATTTGGATTGTTTTTGTTCACCGCAATCAATTTAGAGAAATAGGCTGATCGAGCAGATGTGAGTGCTTTCCCGTATTTTTATGTACTGTCTATCCAGGCTAGTCTGAATGTTTCCAACTTTGTGGAGTGCCATTTTCGCTCAAATTTTCGGGTAGCTTGCTTGGGTGCGCTAGTGTTGTCTGTGTACCAGGGAGCAGTTTCTTATTGAGTATTTCTTTAGTTTTTTGTGGTGCAGCCATATCTAAAGTATTTCAAAGTGTTGAGTTTAAATTAGATCGTTTGCAGATTTATTTACTTTGTTACTGTTGAGCAAGCTTGGAAGAATATCAAGAAATCTATTTGTAGTCTGAGGCTTTTGAAACTCATTGTTTGTGGAGCAAGTTGTTTCTTGTTTTAACGGTAAATGTAATAAGACAGTGATCCGATATTCCAGGATTTTCAGGGGAAATGATTAGATCTTCAAAATCTATTTCTCGTGACAGGACTAAATTTAAGGTATGATTGTGGCTTTCACACAAACCAATAACATCTATTTTATGATCAGAGATGAATGTATTTACTGCAATTGCCTTTGGAGCAAGGGATCAAACATTGAGGAGTCCCATTTTGAGATGAAAGGTAATAGTAATTTTTATTTGTGACCGAGGTGGAGGAAGGTTTTATCTTAATAAGGTTGCTATTGTTAGCGCTTCCTTGTTTCACTCAGCCTGGAACAAGTCACAGTCGCAATAGGCTAAACTGTACTAACGATAGAGTCTATAGGAGTGAGACTCCTGTCAATGTTCCTAGATAAAAGAAGAGCACCACTCCAGCAAGGATGCAGTCCGTCACTCTTCAGCAGATCAGGCCTGACCCTATTTCTGGCCGACTCACAAAAAGAGAGCCAGTTTTCTTTAAACTCTAGCTCCTGCGATAGGCAGAACTCAGTTTTAAGCCAGCGATTGAGGTGCACAATTCTGCTGTAGAGCTCATCACTAACCCTAGCTGGGAAGGGGCCAGAGACAATTACTCGATGCTGACACATCTTTCTAGCTAGGTTACACACTGATGCTATGTTCTACTTCGTAACCTCTGACTGTTTCATCCTGACGTTGTTGGTGCCAATGTGAATACCAATATCTCTGTACTCTCTATAATTGCCAGCTTTAGACTCTGCTAGCACCAACCCCCGACAGTGTATGATCGCCATCTGATTCTTTAGTCTAATACTGTGGGTAATGGAGTCGCTGATGAATAAAGTTTTCAGTTTTTCCAGGCCACCGGTGGAAAATGCCTGCCGATCATTTCCCTCCGAACACGGCTCGGACCTTGACTGAGACTCCAGTGGGGAAAACATGTTGAAAATCTCAGTCGCCTTTAGCAGCAACCCAGGTTTACCTGGTCGATGGCATTACTTCCCAGTGACCAAGATAACTTTTTTGCCCAGCTGCGTGAGCTGAAAAACGCAGTTTTTCCCATTTCTACTCTAACATAATCCTTGCCTGACATTTGTGTCAGAAGCCGAACCTCTAACTCTGCCATCTTTAACTGAAGACGACAGCTACAACAATTACAAAGGTAAGGCAAAATAATGGTACTTAGCGTCGGGTGTTCAGAGGTCAGTAGTTCTGTTAATTCAGTCCAAATAGAGTCCCGGTGTAGAAAGTTGGTTAAAAAGCCAATAGATAAAAATATTGCGTTGGTAAACTCAAAAGAGTTTGGCAGGTAGCCAGGTAGGTAACAGCATGCAGCGTACAGCATGTCAACAATCCCCCAATGCACGAGCCAAGGGCCTAGGCTCAACCATTTAGGCTATAATCAATCATGTTCACTGAACTGTTGCCAATTAGCATATTTACAACATTCTTTTTTTGTCCCTGTTCCAGGTTTTTTTAAACATGTTGTTGCTGGGCATGGTGGAATTCAAAGTGGGCATGGTGGGCAAGGTACAGGAAACCTTTCTCAATTTCAACATTTGATATGTTGTTTGTGTACTAATTCTACTGAATATAGGGATTAAATGATCAGCACATCTTTGCATTCGGTTTTTATTTCCATTTTACACAGACTCCCACCATTTTTGGAAACGGCGTTGCACATAGAAACCCTGCTTTTATTCACATTTCATTTTCTTAAAAGGACATAATAAACATAGTTGTACTGCCCTACTTAAAGTATTTGGGTCTTTGCCCAACTAGTTATGCTTCTTCGTCTATCCATGCAAACTGCACATTCCATGCATCATCACTGTCCTCATCCACATTCTAGTTAATTTTTAAGCCGTTATCTTTGTGTCAACAGACATTACATATTAAAGTTCTTTAAAACGTTTTACAGACTAAAGGAAACAAGAACATTTAGACTAACCCTGTAATTTCCCTAGCTATTCCTCAAATTTACCCATGATCTGGATTCTCAGAAATGCAGTCCTGGATTAAATCTTTGTCTGGAAAGCCAACTCATGTGCCCTTATATGTAGTCTTGTCATGGCTGCCTAAGGAGAGATGCTGAGTTGGTCTTACTTTACTTCCACTTCTCACCTTAGGGAGTGCTTACACTAATCATTGAAAAAACATACCCCTTTACTAGGCTGATTCATTACCACTACCTGCCACCAACACATACAGTAAGGTCCGGAAATACGTGGACACTTAATTTTGGCTCTGTACGCCACCACAATGGATTTGAAATGAAACAATCAAGATGCAATTGAAGTGCAGACTTTCAGCTTTAATCAAAGGGGTTGAACAAAATGGTACGTTTAGGAATTGCAACCATTTTCATTAACAGACCCCTTATTTCAGGGGCTCAAATGTAATAAATTAGCACAATCATAAATAAAAATGTTTATTTTTAATACTTAGTTGAGAATCCTTTGCAGGCAATGACTGCTTGAAGTCTGGAACGCATGGATATCACCAAACACTGGGTTTTCTCATTTGTGACACTTTGCCAGGCCTTTACTGCAGCTGTCTTGAGTTGTTGTTTGTTTGTTGGTTTATCTGATGTAAATTTTGCCTTCAGCAAGTGAAATGCATGTTCAATCGGGTTGAGATCAGATGATTGACTTGGCCATTGCAGAATATTCCACTGCTTCACCTTAAAAACATGTCCTGGGTTGCTTTCGCATTATGTTTTAGGTCATTGTCAATCTGTTAAGTAAAGTGTTTCCAATCAATTTGGCTGAATTTGGCTGAATCTGAGCAGATAATATTTCCCTATACACTGCAGAATCAATCCAGCTGCTTCAGTCTTCTGTCACATCCTCAGTACTAGTGACCCAGTGACATTGGAGGCCATGCATATCCATGCCATCACACTGCCTGCACAGTGTTTTACAGATGATGTGGACCATGAGCCATTCCCAAGCCTTCTCATCATTCTGTTACAGGTTAATCTTAGTTTAATCTGGCCAAATAATGCTGTTCCAAATCTGACCTTTCTATTCTTGAGGCTTATGAATGGTTTGCACCTTGTGGTGAACCCTCTGTATTTGCTCTCATGAAGTGTTCTCATTATGATAGACTCGGATAATGATATGCCTACCTCCTGGAGAGTGTTCTTAGCTTGACTGGATGTTGTGGAGTTCTTCTCTACCATGGAATGGATCCTACAATCATCCACCACTGTTGTCGTCTGTGGACATCCAGGCCTTTTTGTGTTGCAGAGCTCACCAGTACCAGTAGTTTTTTTTCCTTTTTTCTCAGAATGTACCAAACTGTTGATTTGGCCACTCAATGTTCCTTCAATCTCTCTGATGGAATATTTTTTTGCATATTTTTTTGAATGCCACACCTTGCATCAACTCCAGACCATTTGCCATCTTGATTGATGAAGGAATAAGCCACAACTGTCCATGAAAAAGCTTTTGAGTCAAATGTCCAATTACATTTTGTCCATTGAAAAAGAGGGGACTACATATTTAAGAGCTGTTCTTCCTAAACTTTTCCTCCAATTTGGATGATAATACCCTCACATTAAAGCTGAGAGACTGCACTTTAAGACCATATTCGTTATTTAACTGTAACTTGAATATGTTTTGGTTAACAAATTCTGTGCCCATGGCCAATTATTTCTAGATCTAACTGTACATTTTCATAATAACAACACTATATCCTTTCTTGAACCGCATGCAATTACTGCAACTATGTAACTCTGTTCACCGCTTATTACATAAACAGATAATGATGGTTGATCAATCCTGAGGGCAAGAATGACTGTATGAACATAAAAAAACTGTAATTTTCTATAAAATGAATCCATGACTGTCACTTTAACATGATGACAATGAGAACCATATTGTTGATATTACACGTGGTTGAGAATCTATGGGTCCCAGCCCATAGATCTCTAGGATTGTGTCCCACGAACCGTATTCCCAATTTAGTGCAAAATATAAAAATAGGCTGTCTTTGGGAATCACACAGTAGATTATATGCAGGAGTATCTTAGTTCCCGTTCTTCTCCAAAGGACCTTCATGTATGAAGTGACTTATTCGGCCTGTAGCGCTGGCCGCACTCTTGATCACCTCCATCCATCTGAAAAGGATAATGGGAGGGAGGGCAGGATGAGAGACAGAGGGAGAGGAAAGAAGGGGGGCGGAGTGAGAGAGCGGGCATACAAATGGAAATCATAGCAGAAGAGAGCACATCAGAGATGTAACAGCTATACACCAATCACTCTCCTAAACACTGACCTATGCAAAAACTACATGCAGATTGATTTAAATGAAAAATTTGCATTATGGATAATTAAAACAGACTTCTGAACTGTACCTTTCAAATGTGTACTCGCTCTCAGCCCGGAAGAAATAGACATGGGATTTGAACTGCAATTTGAATACGTATTCTTTGTGAATAGTGTCCAACTCTCCTGGAGTGCTCACAATGTAGCCTAGCAGTGGGAGGCTGGCCAGTGGGAAGTCATCCTTCATGCAGGCAGATGAAAGGAAGCAAAATAAGAATTTGCTGTGATTCTATACAATCAGTAGTCTTAATAAAACTCTGTGGACTTAATTGTTTTAAAAAACACTGCAGAATTAAGATAAGTAGTGACTTGTTTTGTATGAGTCAAGTACCTGGTGAGTCTTGTAGAAGAACAGGCAGAAGTTGGTGAAGACCACCCAAAGCTTCTGCCAGCCATTGCTGTTCTTGAATTTACGTAAGAGATACCCTGAAAGCTGGTTCTAAAGACAAGACAGAACAGGAGGTGAAATAATGA
The DNA here is from genome assembly GCA_016801105.1 of Esox niger. Taxonomy (NCBI): domain Eukaryota; kingdom Metazoa; phylum Chordata; class Actinopteri; order Esociformes; family Esocidae; genus Esox; species Esox niger. Next base: position 59,048 of record JACXGJ010000196.1, read on the forward strand.
GTGGTTATTGAACTAACATATTTTTGGATAATTTATTAATCAAATGGGCAATCATAATGCTGAACAAAAATCACAGGCGCAACATGATTTGTTATGATGGTTGCTACGTGTCCACAATCCTGCTAGAAAATTCTGTTAGAAAATATAAAATGGGTGCCAATTTTATGTTTTTGGTTGTCTGTTTAACCCATCAATGTGTTTTTACAGCAGGGGTATCAAACCGGTTCCACGGAGGGCCGAGTGTCTGCAGGTTTATGGTTTTTCCTATTAACTGGTTCCCAGTTCAGGCCTAAACAACCAGGTGAGGGTAGAAACTAACCAATGTGTGACCTAATTAATCAATCAAGTACAAGGTGAGAGCGAAAACCTGCATACACTCTGCCCTCCATGAAACCGGTTTGACACCCCTGTTTTACAGAGAGGTTGTACTTTATATACAGCATCTTGACAAGTAGTATCTCTTGTCAAATACCAATAGAGTACAGTGCGTCTTTGCATGTAAGTCATTTAGCTTATGCTCTTATCCAGAGTGACATACAGGAGCAAGTAGAATTAACGAGGGCATAACAAAAAAAAAATCCCCTTGCTGTCTGGGTCTGTGTTACCGTTCAGTTATTGGTCATATTTTCTATCTACTATGTTACCAGGCGCCCCATTGGTGACAGACTATTTAAAATGAAGCCAAATAAACCATACATTAACATTTTAATAATGTATGTATGATGTACAGTTAAATGTGAACCTAGTCCATGAGACATCCGGCTTACTCAGCCCATTAATGTGAGCCAATTCAATTATATATTTTAAATAAAACTGAAAGCTAGTAAATTACCAACAGCTTCCCCTTAAGTATGATTGGTTTGTTCTCAGCAACCCAAAGAACTGGACTATGGTGGGATAAACCCTAGTGGGTTTGATTCAATCAGACTAAACAAGCTAGATGTGAATGCAACTCAAATCTGGTACCTGTTTCTGGTCTAGCAAATTGTTTACTACCCTGATTCTGTCTGGTACCTGGTTCATGCGCAGGTAATCAGTGAGTGAGAGGTTCTGGTTGCGGTACCAGCAGACATGTGTGATGGTGTTGGGTCTTTGGCCTTGACCGAGCAGGTAGCGAGGTGGGAGCTCTGGAGACACGGCAGGAGAACCGAACACTAATTGGGGGTTGGGTAAGCAGTGGGCAAGCCAGCAAGAAGCAAACAGGTACAGATTGAGGGAAAGAAATGTGGGCAGAGAAGGAGTAAAGGAAATAAAAGTAAACAAAATTTAGTAACATGGTAAATTGACAGAAATAGATGAGTAAGAAAAAGAGAAGTTTAATTAGAAAGTCATCCCGTGAGGACTGTCAAGAAGTGGGCTGTTCCCAAAAGATGAATGCATGCAGTTTTCTACAACAATGGAAGAAACAGGGTGAACGTTTTGGACGTTAACAAAGCAGTACTTAATGGGAAAATGCACCAATATTCATTTATATTTTTCATTCTTTCTGCTTGTGCTTGATCCCCCAGTGATTACTCAGCAAATGTTTAACCAATTTTCTCTGTAACAAAATGCTCAAGGTAAAAAAAGTGTTTGGGGATCAACTATAAGCCTAAAAGATGTTATTAATGCAACCTGTAAACATTGTTGACATGTGTTTTTTTCACACCTGTTACATTAGTTCAAGATGACAAGAATCAGCAAAACTCTGAAATCAAATGGAGAAATCATTGTTAGAGAAGAAAAGCGGTGAGAATGTTAACCATGGGAGATCATGGGCCAGAAAGAAGCAAGAAATATGTGATTGGATGAGGGTGAGGTGATGAGGACAGGTCATGGGTGGATCCGGAGCCGAATGCTTTAACATTGCATACCTTTCAGATTAATACAACAGAGATCAATTTGCCACTAACCACCACTAAATAGTCTGTTTCTATGTCCCCTTTGTTGAAATGTACATCTGTGTGTTTGTGCCTGGGTGAGACACAGTTGTGGCCAGAAGTATTGGCACTTTTGCAGTTTATACTGAAATACTGCATAATTTCCTCTAGAGAACTGTTGAAATTTCAAAACATGTTGGTATCCAAATACCAATACCAAAGATTTTAGCCAAGTATTGGCATCAAGAGTACAAGTCCATTGATCTTGATGTTCCTGTTTCCAATACACATAATGGCATCAAGACATTTCGGGCCCATACCACTGTAGCCAACCACTCTTAAAGTGGCTACAAGCGCAGAAGTGAACGATTGTTTGAATGGTAGAGAACCAACTTGATCAACCGCCAGATTAAAACAGACATTTAGACACAATGTACAATAATGTAAGTTCAAACTACCTGTCACCAACATGAAAGAGCGTTGCATGATGAGAGACCCACTGCTAAGAGAGATCAATGAGAATACCTAACTGCAATATGCCAGAACACAGAGACATCGAGAACTTCGGCGACAATCTCATGTGGAAGGATGAGACCAAATTCTTTATGCTTACAGAAAACAAAATGACACCTTCAAAGTTTCCTTGCCGCTTTTGCCAGATTGCCTTGAAGGTAACATCAAGAGAATACCAAGGCATTTTGGAGAACTATGTGGAACTGTCCAGGTTCCAGCAGAACAATGGGCCCAAAGAGACTACACATACAGTAGCACCCAGAAATGGTTCAAGACAAAACACTGGACTGTTTCCAAAGTGGCCAGCAATAAGGCCAGATTTCAATCTTACTTCTAAATTACAGTTCGGTATGTCAGGTTTTCAAAAGAAAAACATACAATGGGGCAAAAAAGTATTTAGTCAGCCACCAATTGTGCAAGTTCTCTCACTTAGAAAGATGAGAGAGGCCTGTAATCATAGGTACACTTCAACTATGAGAGACAAAAGGAGAAAAAAATTATCCAGAGAATCACATTGTAGGATATTTAATTAATTTATTGGTAAATTCCTCAGTAAAATAAGTATTTGGTCACCTACAAACAAGCTACATTTCTGTCTCTCACAGACCTGTAACTTCTTCTTTATGAGGCTCCTCTGTCCTCCACTTGTTATTAATGGCACCTGTTTGAACTTGTTATCAGTATAAAAGACACCTGTCCACAACCTCAAACAGGACACCAGAAACAAAATTGTAGACCTGCACCAGGCTGGGAAGACTGAATCTGCAATGGGTGAGCAGCTTGGTGTGAAGAAATCAACTGTGGGAGCAATTATAAGAAAATGGAAGACATACATGACCACCGATAATCTCCCTCGGTCCAGGGCTCCACGCAAGATCTCACCCCGTGGAGTCAAAATGATCACAAATCCCAGAACCACACGGGGGGACCTAGTGAATGACCTGCAGAAAGCTGGGACCAAAGTAACAAAGGCTACGATCAGTAACACACAGCGCCGCCAGGGACTCAAATCCTGCAGTGCCAGACGGGTCCCCCTGCTTAAGCCAGTACATGTCCAGGCCCGTCAGAGGTTTGCTAGAGAGCATTTGGATGATCCAGAAGAGGATTGGTAGAATGTCATATGGTCAGATGAAACCAAAATAGAACTTTTTGGTAAAAACTCAACTCGTCGTGTTTGGAGGAGAAAGAATGCTGAGTTGCATCCAAAGAACACCATACCCACTGTGAAGCATGGGGGTGGAAACATCATGCTTTGGGGCGGTTATTCTGCAAAGGGACCAGGACGACTGATCTGTGTAAAGGAAAGAATGAATGGGGCCATGTGTCGTGAGATTTTGAGTGAAAACCTCCTTCCATCAGCAAGGGCAGTGAAGATGAAATGTGGCTGGGTCTTTCAGCATGACAATGATCCCAAACACACCGCCCGGGCAATGGAGTGGCTTCGTAAGAAGCATTTCAAGGTCCTGGAGTGGCCTAGCCAGCCACCAGATCTCTACCCCATAGAAAATCTTTGGAGGGAGTTGCCCAGCGACAGCCCCACTGCTCTAGTGGAGATCTACATGGAGGAATGGGCCAAAATACCAGCAACAGTTTGTGAAAACCTTATGAAGACTTACAGAAAATGTTTGACCTCTGTCATTGCCAACAAAGGGTATATAACAAAGTATATGAACTCTTGTTACTGACCAAAGACTTATTTTCCACCATAATTTACCAATAAATTCATTAGAAATCCTACAATGGGATTCTCTGGATTTTTTTCTCATTTTGAATCTCATACTTTAAGTGTGCCTATGACGAAAAGTACAGCCCTCTCTCATCTTCTTAAGTGGGAGAACTTGCACAATTGGTGGCTGACTAAATACTTTTTTGCCCCACTGTATGTTTGTGAATATTGGTAATAAAAACCGTGAAACAAAACATTTTGGAAACAAAATACTTTGGCAAATGTAAACTTATTTTAGAGACGTTTTTTGATTAATTTGATAAGTGCATAGGCTCCAATACTTTTGGCCACAACTGTATGTTCTCAACCCTGTGTGTTCTCTACCTCCACAGCCAGGCTATGATCTGACATGGACACACTGGTGTTGCGGTGCCAGCAGACATGCATGGTGGTGTTGGCACGGTGCTGGGTTTGCTTATCCAGTGAGTTATTAGACAATGACATGTCATCCTCCAACTCCAGTTCCAGAGAAATCTCATCTGATGACCCTGAAGAAAAAGGGTTAGGGATAAATATATACATCCATTAATATCAGCAGTTGGAACAGTGCTGATATCAGATCCATTAAGACATACTGGAACAAGAGAAAAATTATGTGTTGGCCGAAAAGGAAAAACATCCATGGAAGTTGAAAAGTTGTTGAAATTTGTCAATCCATATTGTTCTTTAATTTACAACATTTTACATCCAATGTACCCCAGTGGGCTTAGGACACACAAAGATCTAGATAGGCATCCAATGAGCAACACTCTCCATATTAACTTGGAAGTCAGATACACCAATGTGTTAGACAAAACACTGTTCCAATTACAAGTCGGTTAGCAGGTGCTGGCCTACCAAAAGGAGTTGCTAGAGCACCTCCTGTTTTAAGCCAGAGCTCAGAGAAATAGCCAGTATGTAGACTAACAACCAAAAACATGCAGACAGATATTACATCTTTCTACATTTGTATACATAGAGAACACAAAGAGGATATATCATCATGAGGAGAAAGGCATTCATGTTAATACAATGCCTTGATAAATTATTCAGACCTCTGACCAATTATCCTATATTAATCAATAACAAATAGCATATAGTTTCATTTTAAAACACAAAAACTGAAAATCAATTACTTAAGGAGACATTGGTTTTACGTTGGGAAGTACTTTTAAGAAAAAGAAAAATCAGAGGTTTACATACACCTTAGCCAAATACATTTAGGCTCAGTTGTTCACGATTCCTGAAATGTAATCCTAGTAAAACTTCCCTGTCTTCGGTCAGTTAGGATCACCTCTTTATTTCAAGAATGTGAAATGTCAGAATTAGTAGAGAATTAATTTCAGCTTTAAATTCTTTGATCACATTCCCAGTGTGTCAGAAGTTTACAAACACTAAATTAGTATTTGGTAGCATTGCCGTTAAATCTTTTAACGTGTGTCGAACACTTCGTGTAGCCTTCCACAAGCTTCTAATACGTTGGGTAAATTTCTGCCCATTCCTTCCTGACAGAACTGGTTTAACTGAGTGAGTTTTTCCGTTCTGCCCACACATTTTCTATAGGAGTAAGGTTATGGCCTGGCCACTACAAAAACCTTTTTTGACTTTAAGACATTTTGCTACAACTTTGGAAGTGTGTTTGGGGTCATTGTCGATTTGGAAGACTCATTTGTAATCAAGCTTTAACTTTCTGACTGATGTCTTGAGTTGTTGCTTCAATATATCTGCATAAGATTCCTTCTTCCTGATTCCATCTATATTTTGAAGTGCACTACTGTGGGATGGTGTTCCTCTGCTTGCAAGCCTCTACCTTTTTGCTCCAAACATAACGATGACCAATCAGTTACATTTTCATTTCATCAGACCAGAGTACATTTCTCCAAGAACTACGATCTTTGTCCCCATGTACAGTTGCAAACAGTAGTCTGGCTTTTTTAGGGCAGTTTTGGATTAGTGGCTTCTTCCTTGCTGAGCCTTTCAGATTATGTCCATATCGGATCTAAAATATGGATATACAGTGGGGCAAAAAAGTATTTAGTCAGCCACCAATTGTGCAAGTTCTCTCACTTAAAAAGATGAGAGGCCTGTAATTTTCACTAGCTTGTCATCAATTATAGGTGTTCATGAAACAATTAAGCAGGTAAAAGGTCTGGAGTTGAGTACAGGTAAGGCATTCACATTTGGAAGCTGTTGCTGTGACCCCATGCCATGCAGTCCATGGAGCTCTCAATGCTAGTGAAACAGACCATCCATAGGCTGCAAAAAATTATCCAAAGAGATAGCAGGAACATTTGGATTTAACAAAATCAACAGTTTGGTATATTCAGAGAAAAAAATTATTTCGCTGGTGAGCTCTGCCACACATAAAGACATGTACTTCCATAGCAGACAAAAGCGGCGGATGATTGTAGGATCCAGCCTCAAGAATAGAAAAGAGACATCAAAAAACATTAAAAAATCCAGCCCAGTTCTGGACAAGCATTCTTTGGTCAGATGAAACTAAGATCAACCAATACCAGAATGATGGAAAGAAAAATTATGGCGAAGGCTTGGAACAGCTTGTGATAGGAAGCATACCGCATCATCTGTAAAACACGGTGGAGGCAGTCTGATGGCATGGGTATGCATGGCCTCCAGTGTCACTGGGTCATTAGCATTGAGGATGTGACAGAAGACAGAAGCAGACAGATGAATTCTGAAGTGTATAGTGATATATTGTCTGATTAGATTCAGTCAAATTCAGCACAGTTCACTGAAGGGCACTTCACTTTACATATGGACAATCAACCCAAACATACTGCGAAAGCAACCCAGGATTATTTTTAAGGCAAAGTGGAATATCCTGCAACGGCCCAAATCAATCACCTGATCTCAACCTAATCGAGCATGCATTTCACTTGCTGAAGATAAAAATTAAGGCAGAGATTAGGCTGTATCTTTTTAATCGTTTGAGCTACAGATACAAAACCAACTTTGTTTCACACATTTAGGCTATACCCACTGCAATTCATGAAATGGTACATGGTTTTACATATGTAGGTTTGCATTATTAGCATGAATAAACTACTAGGCTGTATCTTTTAAACCATTTAAGCTACAGACATGAAACCAATTTTGTTTCACATGTTTCAGCTATTCCTACTGCTAACTATGAGACGGTCATTTTACAAATGTTAATTAAGTACCGTTAATAAACTGTATCTTTTAAACCGTTCGAGCTACAGCCATGAAATCAACTTTGTTACATCAGATTAGGCTATCCCTACATCAAAATCATGCTACAGACATGAAACGGACTCTCGTTCAAGACTTTTGACTGTTTCCATTTAATGTACTGACATGTTTATTGACATTACATATGCAAATTTGCGTAACTGCAGTAAATTTACTATTTGGTTGTATCTTTTGAACCATTCGAGCTACAGACACAAAACCAACTTTTTTACACCAGTTTAGCCTATCTCAACTTCAAATTAGGAAACGTTTATCGATTTAACGTATGGTAATTTACGTAATTTGCAAAAATTTGCAATTAGGCTATATCTTTTGAACCGTTCGGGCTACAGACACGAAAAAAATGTATGTTTTACTAGTTTTGGCTATCCCTCCTCCAAATACGGCAACATTATTTAATTTTACATATGCACATTTCCATAATTAGTGTCAATTAAACACTAAGCTGTATTTTTTTACCTCTCAAGCAACAGACATAAAACTGACATTGTTTAAGCAATTTATGAAATGTTTAGCGATACTACGTATGCTAATTAGCATAATTAATGTTAATCAAATAGCAAACTGCATATTTTGGATAGTTCGAGAAATGTCATTGAGAACAGTTATTTTCTTTAACTGTCATGTATGCTAATGTCTTCTAAATGAGCGAACATCAACAGTATCTCTTCAAATTCCTGTGAGACAAAATGGCTTAATGGTGCCCACATGTTCATGGTAAAGGGCCAAGGGCATAGAATCTTTAAAATGTGTAGATAGGTGTATCTCCTCAGTGTGATTTCTCACTGCACATTATTTCAGTATGCACTGACAATTCCAGAATTTTATATAATGACAACAAAAATTGCTACCACAGAAGCCCATGAACACCATGTTGCTCATTAGATATGGAGCAGTACTCTGATTTTGACTGGTTAAAAATATATTTTGAAACTATTTAGGGCACTTGTACTGTTAAAGAGTATACTGAATAATAATAGAGCAACCTTCTAAGATGAGTAATTTTTCTGAGTATCACTCCACTTATTTTATCAATCAAACATATGTTAACCATCAGACAATGGTTTGTTTATCAATAATGCCTTTATTTCCATGATTATTTGCAATTCCACTGAAGATTATGAAAAATAATGAATTCCGATTCTTGCATATTTAGTAATGGATCAGTGAAAAACACTTATATGAAGATTACAGTGAGCTTTTGGCTAATTACTGTATTTACGAGCACAGTAATTTTTGTTTTAATTCCAATGAATTCTGGGACCAAATTACACTCTGATCAAAGTAGGTTGAACAAGACAATTCACCAATCTTAACGGAAGTTCAAATCTTGATTACCATCCTGTCTTGGAGTCACTCATCTTGTCACCTGTATCAGATTTAATTCGTCAAACAACTTTAGCAGACAAGTTGCAAATTGTGAAATACCACAACAGACCAGACATCATGTAATGTTAAAGTTGATCAGTTGTTTTTCCTTACCAGAAGTAAATTAAGGTGGTTAAAACGTTCTAGTCAGTAATTTGCAACTTCAATAAAAACGAAATATAAAGCAATTGAAAAAAATAGTAAGGTAGACTATAAATGGGAATCGGGTTGTATTTTTAACTACGTCGGAAATTTTAGAAATAGTAATAAATGACACGCTAGTTAACATTTCATATTGCTAATAATTAGAAAACATTGACGATTTGATAAAGTTATTATTTGGTATACAAGATATTTTTCAAAACTGCTGCTGACCAGAGGCCTTTTTTGCTGGCCTAGTGATGTAAGGCTTAGTCATTTTAAAATGTAATATATATTTTCACTAACACTACATATATTTTACAAAGTTCATTCCCATCAGTCCACTGACATAGCTTTTCTCTCCCTCTGTTGTGCGGTTTCCACTACAGCTCAGAAAAATCTGAACTTTTATCCAATCAGTGTCCAAATGTGCTGTCAACCCCGAGGCCAATAGAAATTCAAGAGAATCCCATTTTCTGCTGAAGCAATTGGTGAGGGTTTTGTTGATACACATATTCTTCAACCAATCAGATTTCACGTTTGCCATAATTTAGCGTATTATTTGGCAAGTGGCAGACTTCTAGCTGGCGTTGTTGCCCTCGGAGAGCAAGCTATCTAACAGAGGTAAAATTAGTAAGGATGTAATGTAGGAACATCTAACATTTATTTTAACTTTCGTGAGGTTTTGATTTTTATATGTAGTGCTTCACTTTAGATTTTTGGTCCAGAGTTGTATGTAGCCCTGTTGTCTGGTTGTTAACGCGCAATACGGGAGAATACATTGATTTGGTGGCGAATGTAAGTATTTTTCGAGCTGGAAATTGCAAGGAACCAACCCACCATCTAGCAGCCCTGACCCCGACAGGGAAAGGATTTGTGCGGCACGTTCAATTGATCAAGTACGAAAAGTACACCTGGCTTGCAGTGTCGAAGGAACATAAATGTTGTGAATACTTTCTTATTTCTTTGGTACCTGTGATGTCATTGATTTGGGCATTGCGATGTCTATTTTTGTTTCAAGGTCCTGTCGTACTGCATAATAGTACTGTATCATTGATGGTTTCATTCGCCATTTATTCATGTTTCTAAGGACCTCCTAAGCCCAGAGCTAAGCAAGTGTTCACACTTGCATATGTTGAAGTAGGAGAGCACCACCCTTAGCCTATGACTAGCTTGCCATGCTCTGAATCAGGGTTAGCACCGGCTTTACAGGGCTAGCCCCGAAAAAAACAGTGACAAAATAACCAGTGTGAAACGAGGTCAAGAACAAAGATAAATAACATTTAATATATATATTGTGAATTCAACAGTAACTCATGGGCACATAGGCTTTATGCCCATGCCCTACCAAAGTCAACAGATTTTTATAATAGGAATATTTTCCAAAAAATAAATACCCTTTGTTGGCAATGACAGAGGTCAATTTCTTTTGGACCTCTGGCAAAAACGTTTTCACACACTGTTGCTGGTATTTTGGCCCATTCCTCCATGCAGATCTTCTCTAGAGCAGTGATGTTTTGGGGCTATCGCTGGGCAACACAGACTTTCAACTCCCTCCAAAGATTTTCTATGGGGTTGAGATCCGGTGACTGGCTAGGCCACTCCAGGACTTTGAAATGCTTCTTACGAAGCCACTCCTTCGTTGCCCGGGCAGTGTGTTTAGGATAATTGTCATGCTGAAAGACCCAGCCACGTTTCATCTTCAATGCCATTGCTGATGGAAGGAGGTTTTCACTCAAAATCTCACGATACATGGCCCCATTCATTCTTTCCTTTACACAGATCAGTCATCCTGGTCCCTTTGCAGAATAACCGCCCAGAAGCATGATGTTTCCAACCCCATGCTTCACAGTAGGTATGGTGTTCTTTGGATGCAACTCAGCATTCTTTCTCCTCCAAACACGACGAGTTGAGTTTTTACCAAAAAGTTCTATTTTGGTTTCATCTGACCATATGACATTCTCCCAATACTTTTCTGGATCATCCAAATGCTCTCTAGCAAACCTCAGATGGGCCTGGCCATGTACTGGCTTAAGCAGGGGGACCCGTCTGGCACTGCAGGATTTGAGTCCCTGGCGGCGCTGTGTGTTACTGATCGTAGCCTTTGTTACTTTGGTCCCAGCTTTCTGCAGGTCATTCACTAGGTCCCCCCGTGTGGTTCTGGGATTTTTGCTCACCGTTCTTGTGATCATTTTGACCCCACGGGGTGAGATCTTGTGTGGAGCCCCGGATCGTGGGAGATTATCAGTTGTCTTGTATGTCTTCCATTTTCTTATAATTGCTCCCACAGTTGATTTCTTCACACCAAGCTGCTTACCTATTGCAGATTCAGTATTCCCAGCCTGGTGCAGGTCTACAATTTTGTTTCTGGCGTCTTTGACAGCTCTTTGGTCTTGGCCATAATGGAGTATGGAGTGTGACTGTTTGAGGTTGTGGACAGGTGTTTTTTTATACTGATAACAAGTTCAAACAGGTGCCATTAATACAGGTAATGAGTGGAGGACAGAGGAGCCAGCAGAAATGTTGCTTGTTTGTAGGTGACCAAACACTTATTTTACTGAGGAATTTACCAAATAATTAATTAAAAATCCTACAATGTGATTCTCAGGAGTTTTTCTTCTTCTTTAGTCTCTCATATTTGAAGTGTAACTATGATGAAAATTACAGGCCTCTCATCTTTTTAAGTGAGAGAACTTGCACAATTGGTGGCTGACTAAATACTTTTTTGCCCCTCTGTAAATGCTTTACAGTTCAAGGACACTATCAGACCTTTTTGGTAAAATTGCTGCCAAGGACCTTCAGAACAGTTTGGCTGACACTGAAGTACAGTAGTTGCTTTAATGTCCACCACACAATGTACCTTACACAGCATATTCACATTTGTGTAATATGTTGAATCTATGGAAAATGCAGGGTAATCCTTTATAAACTAAAGGGTGTCCTGTTTCATGTTGAAACTCATAAAGTTCAACTATTGAGTAATTGCAATAAACAGCGTTCTCAACCATCAATCGCCAAATGATGGCCCTTTATCGAACATAACCAAGCAATGGCTACTCAAACAAAAACTGTGTCAGTCACAGAGAGTGTGACTGCATGTGTATGTATGCATTTTGACTGCATTGTACATCTATACATTCCACTTGAAACATACAGTTGTGCTCATAAGTTTGCATACCCTGGCAGAAATTGTGGAACTTTGGCATTGATTTTGAAAATATGACGGATCATGCAAAAAAAAAAATGTTTAAGGATGGTAATCATATGAAATGATTTATTATCATAGTTGTTATCAAAGTTGGCTCTTTTTTTAAATTATAATGATAACAGAGATCATCCAAATGGCCACGATCAAAAGTTTACATACCCTTGAATGTTTGGCCTTACAGACACAAAGTGACACTGTTACAGACACAATGTGACAATTTCTTAACTAATGTTCATTAGTGACTTGTTTGCTTATATATTACCTGGTATGTAACTCTTGTCTCTGGTTGTGACAAACATGTTTATATAATACAGAGGATCATTAGGATCATCTGCTCAACTGACTAAACCAATAAGGTTATCTGTCCATTTTTCTTTAGGAATGTGCTTGTTGGGGGAAGGTAGTTGGCCCTTTAGGTAAACACTGTAGTAAACATTATGGCAGGAAGGATAAGGCGGGGGGACAACCTTCCCTTTTGGTTAAACCTGTGCAATGTAAGATTGATGGGTAGCATCATACCACACCCCTTTAACTGTTATAAATACTGACTGTTGTTGTAATTTCCTTTAGAGGTTCCTTGAATGATTATTCTGTAAGTGTTTGACGCATCTCTCTATTCGCAAATTGCTAATTGTGCCAAGAGAATTTTGTCTCTGTTCTTACTCCTTTAAGTGTCTATCGATGAAATTTCCATCACAACACACACTGGTGAAATTGGGAATTGAAGGTGAATTTCCCACACCCTGTGGCTTTTTAAATTGCAATCAGTGTCTTTGTAGTCAGTGAGTTTGTTAGCTCTCACATGGATGCACTGAGCAGGCTAGATACTGAGCCATGGGGAGCAGCAAATAACTGTCAAATGGCCAACTTAACAAGGTAAAATAACTTTATAAAGATAGTAAAATATATACATTGAGGGGGGTAAAGTATTTGATCCCCTGCTGATTTTGTAAGTTTGCCCACTGACAAAGAAACGATCAGTCTACAATTTAAATGGTAGGTTTATTTAAACAGTGAGACAGAATAACAAACAAAAAACGCATGTAAAAAATGTTATAAATTGATTAGCATTTGAATGAGTGAAATAAGTATTCGACCCCTCTGCAAAACACGACTTAGTACTTGGTGGCAAAACCCTTGTTGGCAATCACAGATGTTAGATGTTTCTTGTAGTAAGCCACGAGGTTTGCACACATCTCAGGAGGGATTTTGTCCCTCTCTTTGCAGATCTTCTCCAAGTCATTAAGGTTTTGAGTCTGATGTGAGGCAATTTGAATCTTCAGCTCCCTCCACAGATTGGGATTAAGGTATGGAGACTGGCTAGACCACCCCAGGACCTTAATGTGCTTCTTCTTGAGACACTCCTTTGTTTCATTTTCATGCTGGAATACCCATCCACAACCCATTTTCAATGCCCTGGCTGAGGGAAGAAGGTTCTCACCCAAGATTTGATGGTACATGGCCTCGTCCATCATCCCTTTGATGGGGTTAAGTTGTCCTGTCCCCTTAGCAGAAAAACTCACCCATAAAGCATAATGTTTCCACCTCCATGTTTGACGGTGGGGATGGTGTTCTTGGGGTCACAGGCAGCATTCCACCTCCTCCAAACACGGCAAGTTGAGTTGATGCCAAAAAGCTTGATTTTGGTCTCACCTGACCACAACACTTTCACCCAGAACATCATTCAGATGTTCATGGGCAAACTTCAGGCGGGTCTGTACATGTGCTTTCTTGAGGCAGGGGGACCTTGAGGGCGCTGCAGGATTTCGGTCCTTCACGGCGTAGTGTGTTACGCATTGTTTTCTTGGTGACTATTGTCCCAGCATTCTTGAGATCATTGAAAAGATACTCCCATGTAGTTCTGGGCTGATTCCTCACCGTTCTTATAATCAATGCTACTCCACAAGGTGAGATCTTGCTTGTGGCCCCAGACCAAGGGAGATTGACAGTTCTTTTGTGTTTCTTCCATTTGTGAATAATCGCACCAACTATTGTCACCTTCTCACCAAGTTGTTTGGCGATGTTCTTGTAGCCCATTCCAGCCTTGTGTAGGTATACAATCTTGTCCCTGACCTCCTTGGTCAGCTCTTTGGTCTTGGCCATGGTGGTGAGTTTGGAATCTGATTGATTGATTGCTTCTGTTGACACGTGTCTTTTATACAGGTAACAAGCTGAGTTTAAGAGCACTCCCTTTAAGAGTGTACTCCTAATCTCAGATGTCAATCTTTCTGATTGAAATCTTTCTTGTTTCACCTCATTAAAAGGCAAATCAATTTATAATATTTTTGTATTTATGTGTTTTTCTGGATTTTTTTGTTGTTATTCTCTCACTATTCAAATTAATAGTGAGAAATTATAGACTGATGTTTTCATTTGTCAGTGGCCAAACGTACGAAATCAGCAGGGGATCAAGTACTTTTTTCCCTTACTGTAGATGCATAAGTACAGTACATCTGGATTATAAAAGCATATTATAGGAAGAGGAAATGTTATAGCTTACTGTTGGAGCGATCACACAGGCCTTGGTCCATAAAGATGTTTGATTTCTCCTGACATTTCTTGGCCATCTCTATTGCCATGTTGAGATCCTCTATCCACTTTCCCATCTCTACCTTCGAGCTGCAATTACACAGGAAACATTAAAGCTAAAATCTCAAACAAACACAGAGGTTCATCATAAACACATTTACGAGGAAGGATTAAAACATCTCTCAAAGCCCAGATCAGAACTGATTCATGCAGTTGTGCATACCCGGGCAGACAGAAATTGTGAAATTTCTGCATCAATTTAGAACATATCACTGATTATGTCTTTTAATTAGAGATGGGGATCACATTAAGCTATTTATTATGTATGTATACATATATACAGCTCTGGAAAAATTTACAAACTGCTGACAAAATTACTCCTGAATTCCATATATACAAATATTGTAATTTATTCATTTAATAGAAAATTACTGATCAACAATTATAATTTTTTTCAGATTATTTTTTTCTGAAATCAAATTTACATTCATTATTCAAGTTCAAAAATCCATATTTGGTGTAATAAGCCTGATTTTTAACCACAGCTTTTTTGCATCTTGGCATGCTTTCCACAAGTCTGTTACATTGCTGTTGGGGTCATTAGGGTTCCAGTCAGAAGATTGGGCTGGCCATGACAAGGTCTTGATCTGGTGGTCCTCCATCCACACCTTGAATGACCTGGCTGTGTGGCATGGAGCATAGTCCTGCTGGACAAACTATTCTCAGAGTTGGGGAAAAATACATGCGTCCTTCACAAAGACAAGTCTGCCCGATTCCAGCCTTGCTGGAGCATCCCCAGATGACCAGGTGATGGGCAAAGCTGAAAATTTGTCTGGTCAGAGCAGATGACCATACTCCATTGCTCTACAGTCCAATCTTTATGGTCTTTTGCCTGGCTCTTCTTTGCTTCTCATTGATGAAGAGCTTTTTTTCTAGCTTTGCACAACTTCGTCCCTGCCCATAGGAGCCTGTTTCAAACCGTTCTCGCAGTGCACAGCACCCCAGCTGCTGTTTGATGTCATCAAGTTCACTTGACAGTCGTTTTCACCCTCTGACAGTCTGTAGCTTCGTTGTCCCTAATGTCTGTTGCTTGATCTTGTTGTTATGAGCTAACCTTTTTGAAATATTTAGGATGGAAGCAACATGACGCTCACTGTCTCTGCCAATAAAGTCAGAATTTAACCTTTCTTTTCCTCACTCAAAGCTTTTTCTTTACAATTATTTTGTCCTGCTGAATATTTTTTTTTAAATTCAAATTACCTTTGAGATACTACTTGCATTGTTTTTGCCATCCAGCTGGCCCTATTGAAAGAGGATACTGATGACCACAGAATAGTTTTTTATACTTTTCTTCCTCATTAAATTTGATATGATTTGAAGTGGTCTCCAAATTTTGTCAGAGCTGTGTATGTACACACACATAAACATATATAGCACTAGTCACCTACTCAATCAAGCATATTTATTTTTATTGCAGAATAATAGTGAAGACATCAAAGCTATGAAACAAACATGGAATCATGTAACCAGAAAGGGAACCAGGCAAGCCTAGTTCAGCCTGTCCGTGATTCAAATTAATAAATATTGTTGCGCCCTCAAACTCGGGTCTCACATCTCATGTGAGAAGCACTGTGTTTAACCACACCACTACACATTTCACCACGCACTATACACCATTGAGCATTGTGTTAAACTGATTAACGTTTCTTATTAAGTTAATCTCCATCACAAACAGTGTCTATGAATTGTATGACTTTTGCCACTGGCCACAGCGTATTAGCCGGTAATAGGCTTATTAGTATCTACTAACTTCCTAGGAATAATCATGAGAATTGAGCAATTGCTAGCGAGATTGAAGATGAACTTTTCCATGCCAGAAACAGTTGCAATATAACCGTATACTGTTTTAGTTAAGGCTTACTATAATGTACAAGGGAGAGAACAAGTATTTGATACACTGCTGATTTTGCAGGTTTTCCTACTTACAAAGCATGTGGAGGTCTTTAATTTATATCACATGTACACATCAACTGTGAGAGACGGAATCTAAAACAAAAATCCAGAAAATCACATTGTATGATTTTTAAATAATTAGCATTTTATTGCATGACATAAGTATATGATACATCAGAAAAGCAGAACTTAATATTTGGTAAAGAAACCTTTGTTTGAAATTACAGAGATCATACGTTTCCTGTAGATCTAGACCAGGCTTGCACACACTGCAGCAGGGATTTTGGCCTACTCCTCCATACAGACCTTCTCCAGATCCTTCAGGTTTTGGGGCTGTCGCTGGGCAATTTGGACTTTCAGCTCCCTCCTAAGATTTTCTATTGGGTTCAGGTCTGGAGACTGGCTAGGCCTCTCCTAATGATCATTGATGCCCCACGAGGTGAGATCTTGCATGGAGCCCCAGAACAAGGGAGATTGACCGTCATCTTGAATCTTACATTTTCTAATAATTGCGCGAAACGGTTGTTGCCTTCGCACCAAGCTGCTTGCTTATTGTCCTGTAGCCCATCCCAGCCTTGTGCAGGTCTACAACTTTATCCTTGATGTCCTTACACAGCTCTCTGGACTTGGCCATTGTGGAGATGTTGGAGTCTGTTTGATTGAGTGTGTGGACTGGTGTTTTTTATACAGATAACAAGTTAAAACAGTTGCAGTTTATACAGGTAATGAGTGGGAAACAGGAGGGCTTTTTAAAGGAACACTAACAGATCTGTGAAAGACGGAATTCTTACTGGTTGGTACGTGATCAAATACTTATGTCATGCAATAAAATGCAAATTAATTATTTAAGACCTCTACATGCTTTGTAAGTAGGAAAACATGCAAAATCAGCAGTTTATTAAATACTTGTTCTCCCCACTGTAACTACTGTATGTTGTGGCAGGCAAATGTGTTAGTCTATCCAGACCCAAAACGCATGCACAGATGTGTACTTCGAAAACCAGATACAGTCCCAATATAACTGTAAACTGTTTTATTTCAGGCTTACTATAATGTAGATACTGAAGATTTTAGCCATAAAAGTTTTCATCTACAAAAAAAACTTCGCTTTGCCTGTGAGGGGATCCGAACAAGGGACTTATAGTTCAGAAGTCCGCTTTTCTAACCACTACGCTATTTAACAAGGGGTACTCAGTCAGTCAGGGAAAGGACGGACTCTGTAAGAGACATTTGCTCTTCTAAACCGGCTCTGCACTTGCGGTCTGGCAAAAAACTAATTTACATTTTACATTCTTCAAGGTAGCCACCTTTTGCCTTAATGACACCTTTGCACACATTTGGAATCCACTCAACCAGCTTCATGAGGTAGTTAAGAATGCTGGAATGTTTTTCCAACAGTCTTGAAGGAGTTCCTGCTAGGGCTGTCAAAATGTGTTAACGCTTGAGATTAATGAAAAATGCTTAAGCCAGTAAAAGTCATCACACTTATTTGCAACAGTATACGGGAAACTTCATTTGGAATGTGGTTTGTGCTGAAGTGGTCCACAGTGCTTCACATTAACTTTTTTCAATAGAACAATGAATTCATATCGTGAATCATGTTTACTTGCCCCTTGTCTGTGAATCCTGCTGTTAAATGGGGCGCTTACCCTTTCAACGACATCATGCCGTTAGTGTGAACAAGGTGTATCAGCACATTAAAACACAGTCTAAGGTGAAAAATGGGGTATCTACAAGCACAGCCGTACCTCTCCTCAACCTTTTCTAAAACTGATCCCTATATGCCGTGCATGCACAAATCCACCCAGTGACGTTGCTAAATATGACACATCATTTTAGGTTGTTGCTAGTTTAACTACACATTAATTGAGTTGCCCGTCACATTTCCACTAAAACCTATTGTTATCGTGGAACTAACAACTTCCATGCTGAGCATAAATAAATAACATATCTGATCCTAATTAATGTTTATGGATAAACAACTCTGGCTACCTTGCCTAACTAATGCCTTTGCCTATTCAAGTAATCTACCTCACGGCATTTGGAAATCACTTAATAAAGACACACATATTTGGTTGTGGCCAAACACCTATCAAAAAAGGTAATTATATGCAGGCAATGACCTGATCCTCATTCTAACCACATAATAGCCTAAAAATCTAAGTACAATACATCAAAAAGCATAGGTGTGATTGAGTGTTGGATAACAGACAGAGGGGCTGATGGGTGTTTTTAACTGAATCCTAGCATAATTATTAATGTTCGTGGTTCCTTGATCAAGGGCACAAAAGGTAGAAGATGTTAGAACATTTATTAGATCATAGACTAGCAACTTTCTATTTAGATTAACAGGGGATACCAATAGATTCTGCCAGTCATTGTTATCATTTGAGGTGAGACATTTAAGGGCCATGACATACCCTGTTCTAATGGACCGACTTGAAAAAAGACAGCTCCTGTACTTCTCATTTAAAATCAAGCAATACCCATAGTTTACAATCAAACAATATGACTTACATTTAATGTACTGCATTTTAAACAGAAAATAGTATATTTGTGATTAACTACAGACATTTATGCAATCAATCACGACTAATGATTTAAATCCTTTGACAGCCCTAGTTCTTACATATGCTGAGCACATGTTGACTGCTTTTTCTTCACTTTGCATCCAATTCATCTAAACCATCTCAACTGGGTTGAGGTTGGGTGATTGTGGAGGCCATTTTATCTGATACAGCACCATCACTCACCTTGTTGAAATGCACCTTAAGCAGCCTAGTTAAGTGAAAGATATCAGGGAAACCAAGAAAGCCCCTCCACACTATCACACCTCTTCCATTCTTCACAATGGGAACCACATATGTGGAGATCATCTGTTCACCCACTTTTTGACTCACAAAGACACAGCGATCGGAACCGAAAATCAAAACCAAATTTGGAATCATCAGATCGAATGCCTGACTGACTTCCACCGGTCAAATTTTTTGTGTTTCTTGGTCCAAGCAAGTCAATTCTAATTGGTGACATTCAGTCGTAATTTCTTTGCAACAATTTCACCAAAAAGGTCTGATAGTGTCCTTGAACTGTAAAGCATTTACAGTGGGGCCAAAGTATTTAGTCAGCCACCAATTGTGCAAGTTCTCCCACTTTAAAAGATGAGATGCCTGTAATTTTCATCATAGGTACACTATGAGAGACAAAATGAGGAAAATACTCCAGAGAAGCACATTGTAGGATTTTTTATGAATTTATTGGTAAATTCCTCAGTAAAATAAGTATTTGGTCATCTACAAACAAGCAATATTTCTGGCTCTCACAGATCTGTAAGAACTTCTTTAAGAGGCTCTTATGTCCTCCACTCGTTACCTG
>JACXGJ010000196.1:79029-115424 GCA_016801105.1 Esox niger
TTTATCTTCTGCTACATCTATTGTGTTATACTTTCAAGCATTAATTCATGATTATTACAAACTACAGAGTGTCTCCTTTCAAATGGAACCAAAAATATGTTTCTACTGTATTCAGGTGATGAGCTACAAGCATTTAGATTTGGGTACATCATTATAGGCGGAAATTGACTGTTTTTGCAACGGACCTAACAGGTTAATACAGGTAACGAGTGGAGGACATAAGAGCCTCTTAAAGAAGTTCTTACAGATCTGTGAGAGCCAGAAATATTGCTTGTTTGTAGATGACCAAATACTTATTTTACTGAGGAATTTACCAATAAATTCATAAAAAATCCTACAATGTGCTTCTCTGGAGTATTTTCCTCATTTTGTCTCTCATAGTGTACCTATGATGAAAATTACAGGCATCTCATCTTTTAAAGTGGGAGAACTTGCACAATTGGTGGCTGACTAAATACTTTGGCCCCACTGTAAATGCTTTACAGTTCAAGGACACTATCAGACCTTTTTGGTGAAATTGTTGCAAAGAAATTACGACTGAATGTCACCAATTAGAATTGACTTGCTTGGACCAAGAAACACAAAAAATTTGACCGGTGGAAGTCAGTCAGGCATTCGATCTGATGATTCCAAATTTGGTTTTGATTTTCGGTTCCGATCGCTGTGTCTTTGTGAGTCAAAAAGTGGGTGAACAGATGATCTCCACATATGTGGTTCCCATTGTGAAGAATGGAAGAGGTGTGATAGTGTGGAGGGGCTTTCTTGGTTTCCCTGATATCTTTCACTTAACTAGGCTGCTTAAGGTGCATTTCAACAAGGTGAGTGATGGTGCTGTATCAGATAAAATGGCCTCCACAATCACCCAACCTCAACCCAGTTGAGATGGTTTAGATGAATTGGATGCAAAGTGAAGAAAAAGCAGTCAACATGTGCTCAGCATATGTAAGAACTAGGGCTGTCAAAGGATTTAAATCATTAGTCGTGATTGATTGCATAAATGTCTGTAGTTAATCACAAATATACTATTTTCTGTTTAAAATGCAGTACATTAAATGTAAGTCATATTGTTTGATTGTAAACTATGGGTATTGCTTGATTTTAAATGAGAAGTACAGGAGCTGTCTTTTTTCAAGTCGGTCCATTAGAACAGGGTATGTCATGGCCCTTAAATGTCTCA
Source organism: Esox niger (assembly GCA_016801105.1). Taxonomy (NCBI): domain Eukaryota; kingdom Metazoa; phylum Chordata; class Actinopteri; order Esociformes; family Esocidae; genus Esox; species Esox niger. The sequence goes on from JACXGJ010000196.1 coordinate 80,207, forward strand.
CCTCAAATGATAACAATGACTGGCAGAATCTATTGGTATCCCCTGTTAATCTAAATAGAAAGTTGCTAGTCTATGATCTAATAAATGTTCTAACATCTTCTACCTTTTGTGCCCTTGATCAAGGAACCACGAACATTAATAATTATGCTAGGATTCAGTTAAAAACACCCATCAGCCCCTCTGTCTGTTATCCAACACTCAATCACACCTATGCTTTTTGATGTATTGTACTTAGATTTTTAGGCTATTATGTGGTTAGAATGAGGATCAGGTCATTGCCTGCATATAATTACCTTTTTTGATAGGTGTTTGGCCACAACCAAATATGTGTGTCTTTATTAAGTGATTTCCAAATGCCGTGAGGTAGATTACTTGAATAGGCAAAGGCATTAGTTAGGCAAGGTAGCCAGAGTTGTTTATCCATAAACATTAATTAGGATCAGATATGTTATTTATTTATGCTCAGCATGGAAGTTGTTAGTTCCACGATAACAATAGGTTTTAGTGGAAATGTGACGGGCAACTCAATTAATGTGTAGTTAAACTAGCAACAACCTAAAATGATGTGTCATATTTAGCAACGTCACTGGGTGGATTTGTGCATGCACGGCATATAGGGATCAGTTTTAGAAAAGGTTGAGGAGAGGTACGGCTGTGCTTGTAGATACCCCATTTTTCACCTTAGACTGTGTTTTAATGTGCTGATACACCTTGTTCACACTAACGGCATGATGTCGTTGAAAGGGTAAGCGCCCCATTTAACAGCAGGATTCACAGACAAGGGGCAAGTAAACATGATTCACGATATGAATTCATTGTTCTATTGAAAAAAGTTAATGTGAAGCACTGTGGACCACTTCAGCACAAACCACATTCCAAATGAAGTTTCCCGTATACTGTTGCAAATAAGTGTGATGACTTTTACTGGCTTAAGCATTTTTCATTAATCTCAAGCGTTAACACATTTTGACAGCCCTAGCAGGAACTCCTTCAAGACTGTTGGAAAAACATTCCAGCATTCTTAACTACCTCATGAAGCTGGTTGAGTGGATTCCAAATGTGTGCAAAGGTGTCATTAAGGCAAAAGGTGGCTACCTTGAAGAATGTAAAATGTAAATTAGTTTTTTGCCAGACCGCAAGTGCAGAGCCGGTTTAGAAGAGCAAATGTCTCTTACAGAGTCCGTCCTTTCCCTGACTGACTGAGTACCCCTTGTTAAATAGCGTAGTGGTTAGAAAAGCGGACTTCTGAACTATAAGTCCCTTGTTCGGATCCCCTCACAGGCAAAGCGAAGTTTTTTTTGTAGATGAAAACTTTTATGGCTAAAATCTTCAGTATCTACATTATAGTAAGCCTGAAATAAAACAGTTTACAGTTATATTGGGACTGTATCTGGTTTTCGAAGTACACATCTGTGCATGCGTTTTGGGTCTGGATAGACTAACACATTTGCCTGCCACAACATACAGTAGTTACAGTGGGGAGAACAAGTATTTAATAAACTGCTGATTTTGCATGTTTTCCTACTTACAAAGCATGTAGAGGTCTTAAATAATTAATTTGCATTTTATTGCATGACATAAGTATTTGATCACGTACCAACCAGTAAGAATTCCGTCTTTCACAGATCTGTTAGTGTTCCTTTAAAAAGCCCTCCTGTTTCCCACTCATTACCTGTATAAACTGCAACTGTTTTAACTTGTTATCTGTATAAAAAACACCAGTCCACACACTCAATCAAACAGACTCCAACATCTCCACAATGGCCAAGTCCAGAGAGCTGTGTAAGGACATCAAGGATAAAGTTGTAGACCTGCACAAGGCTGGGATGGGCTACAGGACAATAAGCAAGCAGCTTGGTGCGAAGGCAACAACCGTTTCGCGCAATTATTAGAAAATGTAAGATTCAAGATGACGGTCAATCTCCCTTGTTCTGGGGCTCCATGCAAGATCTCACCTCGTGGGGCATCAATGATCATTAGGAGAGGCCTAGCCAGTCTCCAGACCTGAACCCAATAGAAAATCTTAGGAGGGAGCTGAAAGTCCAAATTGCCCAGCGACAGCCCCAAAACCTGAAGGATCTGGAGAAGGTCTGTATGGAGGAGTAGGCCAAAATCCCTGCTGCAGTGTGTGCAAGCCTGGTCTAGATCTACAGGAAACGTATGATCTCTGTAATTTCAAACAAAGGTTTCTTTACCAAATATTAAGTTCTGCTTTTCTGATGTATCATATACTTATGTCATGCAATAAAATGCTAATTATTTAAAAATCATACAATGTGATTTTCTGGATTTTTGTTTTAGATTCCGTCTCTCACAGTTGATGTGTACATGTGATATAAATTAAAGACCTCCACATGCTTTGTAAGTAGGAAAACCTGCAAAATCAGCAGTGTATCAAATACTTGTTCTCTCCCTTGTACATTATAGTAAGCCTTAACTAAAACAGTATACGGTTATATTGCAACTGTTTCTGGCATGGAAAAGTTCATCTTCAATCTCGCTAGCAATTGCTCAATTCTCATGATTATTCCTAGGAAGTTAGTAGATACTAATAAGCCTATTACCGGCTAATACGCTGTGGCCAGTGGCAAAAGTCATACAATTCATAGACACTGTTTGTGATGGAGATTAACTTAATAAGAAACGTTAATCAGTTTAACACAATGCTCAATGGTGTATAGTGCGTGGTGAAATGTGTAGTGGTGTGGTTAAACACAGTGCTTCTCACATGAGATGTGAGACCCGAGTTTGAGGGCGCAACAATATTTATTAATTTGAATCACGGACAGGCTGAACTAGGCTTGCCTGGTTCCCTTTCTGGTTACATGATTCCATGTTTGTTTCATAGCTTTGATGTCTTCACTATTATTCTGCAATAAAAATAAATATGCTTGATTGAGTAGGTGACTAGTGCTATATATGTTTATGTGTGTGTACATACACAGCTCTGACAAAATTTGGAGACCACTTCAAATCATATCAAATTTAATGAGGAAGAAAAGTATAAAAAACTATTCTGTGGTCATCAGTATCCTCTTTCAATAGGGCCAGCTGGATGGCAAAAACAATGCAAGTAGTATCTCAAAGGTAATTTGAATTTAAAAAAAAATATTCAGCAGGACAAAATAATTGTAAAGAAAAAGCTTTGAGTGAGGAAAAGAAAGGTTAAATTCTGACTTTATTGGCAGAGACAGTGAGCGTCATGTTGCTTCCATCCTAAATATTTCAAAAAGGTTAGCTCATAACAACAAGATCAAGCAACAGACATTAGGGACAACGAAGCTACAGACTGTCAGAGGGTGAAAACGACTGTCAAGTGAACTTGATGACATCAAACAGCAGCTGGGGTGCTGTGCACTGCGAGAACGGTTTGAAACAGGCTCCTATGGGCAGGGACGAAGTTGTGCAAAGCTAGAAAAAAAGCTCTTCATCAATGAGAAGCAAAGAAGAGCCAGGCAAAAGACCATAAAGATTGGACTGTAGAGCAATGGAGTATGGTCATCTGCTCTGACCAGACAAATTTTCAGCTTTGCCCATCACCTGGTCATCTGGGGATGCTCCAGCAAGGCTGGAATCGGGCAGACTTGTCTTTGTGAAGGACGCATGTATTTTTCCCCAACTCTGAGAATAGTTTGTCCAGCAGGACTATGCTCCATGCCACACAGCCAGGTCATTCAAGGTGTGGATGGAGGACCACCAGATCAAGACCTTGTCATGGCCAGCCCAATCTTCTGACTGGAACCCTAATGACCCCAACAGCAATGTAACAGACTTGTGGAAAGCATGCCAAGATGCAAAAAAGCTGTGGTTAAAAATCAGGCTTATTACACCAAATATGGATTTTTGAACTTGAATAATGAATGTAAATTTGATTTCAGAAAAAAATAATCTGAAAAAAATTATAATTGTTGATCAGTAATTTTCTATTAAATGAATAAATTACAATATTTGTATATATGGAATTCAGGAGTAATTTTGTCAGCAGTTTGTAAATTTTTCCAGAGCTGTATATATGTATACATACATAATAAATAGCTTAATGTGATCCCCATCTCTAATTAAAAGACATAATCAGTGATATGTTCTAAATTGATGCAGAAATTTCACAATTTCTGTCTGCCCGGGTATGCACAACTGCATGAATCAGTTCTGATCTGGGCTTTGAGAGATGTTTTAATCCTTCCTCGTAAATGTGTTTATGATGAACCTCTGTGTTTGTTTGAGATTTTAGCTTTAATGTTTCCTGTGTAATTGCAGCTCGAAGGTAGAGATGGGAAAGTGGATAGAGGATCTCAACATGGCAATAGAGATGGCCAAGAAATGTCAGGAGAAATCAAACATCTTTATGGACCAAGGCCTGTGTGATCGCTCCAACAGTAAGCTATAACATTTCCTCTTCCTATAATATGCTTTTATAATCCAGATGTACTGTACTTATGCATCTACAGTAAGGGAAAAAAGTACTTGATCCCCTGCTGATTTCGTACGTTTGGCCACTGACAAATGAAAACATCAGTCTATAATTTCTCACTATTAATTTGAATAGTGAGAGAATAACAACAAAAAAATCCAGAAAAACACATAAATACAAAAATATTATAAATTGATTTGCCTTTTAATGAGGTGAAACAAGAAAGATTTCAATCAGAAAGATTGACATCTGAGATTAGGAGTACACTCTTAAAGGGAGTGCTCTTAAACTCAGCTTGTTACCTGTATAAAAGACACGTGTCAACAGAAGCAATCAATCAATCAGATTCCAAACTCACCACCATGGCCAAGACCAAAGAGCTGACCAAGGAGGTCAGGGACAAGATTGTATACCTACACAAGGCTGGAATGGGCTACAAGAACATCGCCAAACAACTTGGTGAGAAGGTGACAATAGTTGGTGCGATTATTCACAAATGGAAGAAACACAAAAGAACTGTCAATCTCCCTTGGTCTGGGGCCACAAGCAAGATCTCACCTTGTGGAGTAGCATTGATTATAAGAACGGTGAGGAATCAGCCCAGAACTACATGGGAGTATCTTTTCAATGATCTCAAGAATGCTGGGACAATAGTCACCAAGAAAACAATGCGTAACACACTACGCCGTGAAGGACCGAAATCCTGCAGCGCCCTCAAGGTCCCCCTGCCTCAAGAAAGCACATGTACAGACCCGCCTGAAGTTTGCCCATGAACATCTGAATGATGTTCTGGGTGAAAGTGTTGTGGTCAGGTGAGACCAAAATCAAGCTTTTTGGCATCAACTCAACTTGCCGTGTTTGGAGGAGGTGGAATGCTGCCTGTGACCCCAAGAACACCATCCCCACCGTCAAACATGGAGGTGGAAACATTATGCTTTATGGGTGAGTTTTTCTGCTAAGGGGACAGGACAACTTAACCCCATCAAAGGGATGATGGACGAGGCCATGTACCATCAAATCTTGGGTGAGAACCTTCTTCCCTCAGCCAGGGCATTGAAAATGGGTTGTGGATGGGTATTCCAGCATGAAAATGAAACAAAGGAGTGTCTCAAGAAGAAGCACATTAAGGTCCTGGGGTGGTCTAGCCAGTCTCCATACCTTAATCCCAATCTGTGGAGGGAGCTGAAGATTCAAATTGCCTCACATCAGACTCAAAACCTTAATGACTTGGAGAAGATCTGCAAAGAGAGGGACAAAATCCCTCCTGAGATGTGTGCAAACCTCGTGGCTTACTACAAGAAACATCTAACATCTGTGATTGCCAACAAGGGTTTTGCCACCAAGTACTAAGTCGTGTTTTGCAGAGGGGTCGAATACTTATTTCACTCATTCAAATGCTAATCAATTTATAACATTTTTTACATGCGTTTTTTGTTTGTTATTCTGTCTCACTGTTTAAATAAACCTACCATTTAAATTGTAGACTGATCGTTTCTTTGTCAGTGGGCAAACTTACAAAATCAGCAGGGGATCAAATACTTTACCCCCCTCAATGTATATATTTTACTATCTTTATAAAGTTATTTTACCTTGTTAAGTTGGCCATTTGACAGTTATTTGCTGCTCCCCATGGCTCAGTATCTAGCCTGCTCAGTGCATCCATGTGAGAGCTAACAAACTCACTGACTACAAAGACACTGATTGCAATTTAAAAAGCCACAGGGTGTGGGAAATTCACCTTCAATTCCCAATTTCACCAGTGTGTGTTGTGATGGAAATTTCATCGATAGACACTTAAAGGAGTAAGAACAGAGACAAAATTCTCTTGGCACAATTAGCAATTTGCGAATAGAGAGATGCGTCAAACACTTACAGAATAATCATTCAAGGAACCTCTAAAGGAAATTACAACAACAGTCAGTATTTATAACAGTTAAAGGGGTGTGGTATGATGCTACCCATCAATCTTACATTGCACAGGTTTAACCAAAAGGGAAGGTTGTCCCCCCGCCTTATCCTTCCTGCCATAATGTTTACTACAGTGTTTACCTAAAGGGCCAACTACCTTCCCCCAACAAGCACATTCCTAAAGAAAAATGGACAGATAACCTTATTGGTTTAGTCAGTTGAGCAGATGATCCTAATGATCCTCTGTATTATATAAACATGTTTGTCACAACCAGAGACAAGAGTTACATACCAGGTAATATATAAGCAAACAAGTCACTAATGAACATTAGTTAAGAAATTGTCACATTGTGTCTGTAACAGTGTCACTTTGTGTCTGTAAGGCCAAACATTCAAGGGTATGTAAACTTTTGATCGTGGCCATTTGGATGATCTCTGTTATCATTATAATTTAAAAAAAGAGCCAACTTTGATAACAACTATGATAATAAATCATTTCATATGATTACCATCCTTAAACATTTTTTTTTTTGCATGATCCGTCATATTTTCAAAATCAATGCCAAAGTTCCACAATTTCTGCCAGGGTATGCAAACTTATGAGCACAACTGTATGTTTCAAGTGGAATGTATAGATGTACAATGCAGTCAAAATGCATACATACACATGCAGTCACACTCTCTGTGACTGACACAGTTTTTGTTTGAGTAGCCATTGCTTGGTTATGTTCGATAAAGGGCCATCATTTGGCGATTGATGGTTGAGAACGCTGTTTATTGCAATTACTCAATAGTTGAACTTTATGAGTTTCAACATGAAACAGGACACCCTTTAGTTTATAAAGGATTACCCTGCATTTTCCATAGATTCAACATATTACACAAATGTGAATATGCTGTGTAAGGTACATTGTGTGGTGGACATTAAAGCAACTACTGTACTTCAGTGTCAGCCAAACTGTTCTGAAGGTCCTTGGCAGCAATTTTACCAAAAAGGTCTGATAGTGTCCTTGAACTGTAAAGCATTTACAGAGGGGCAAAAAAGTATTTAGTCAGCCACCAATTGTGCAAGTTCTCTCACTTAAAAAGATGAGAGGCCTGTAATTTTCATCATAGTTACACTTCAAATATGAGAGACTAAAGAAGAAGAAAAACTCCTGAGAATCACATTGTAGGATTTTTAATTAATTATTTGGTAAATTCCTCAGTAAAATAAGTGTTTGGTCACCTACAAACAAGCAACATTTCTGCTGGCTCCTCTGTCCTCCACTCATTACCTGTATTAATGGCACCTGTTTGAACTTGTTATCAGTATAAAAAAACACCTGTCCACAACCTCAAACAGTCACACTCCATACTCCATTATGGCCAAGACCAAAGAGCTGTCAAAGACGCCAGAAACAAAATTGTAGACCTGCACCAGGCTGGGAATACTGAATCTGCAATAGGTAAGCAGCTTGGTGTGAAGAAATCAACTGTGGGAGCAATTATAAGAAAATGGAAGACATACAAGACAACTGATAATCTCCCACGATCCGGGGCTCCACACAAGATCTCACCCCGTGGGGTCAAAATGATCACAAGAACGGTGAGCAAAAATCCCAGAACCACACGGGGGGACCTAGTGAATGACCTGCAGAAAGCTGGGACCAAAGTAACAAAGGCTACGATCAGTAACACACAGCGCCGCCAGGGACTCAAATCCTGCAGTGCCAGACGGGTCCCCCTGCTTAAGCCAGTACATGGCCAGGCCCATCTGAGGTTTGCTAGAGAGCATTTGGATGATCCAGAAAAGTATTGGGAGAATGTCATATGGTCAGATGAAACCAAAATAGAACTTTTTGGTAAAAACTCAACTCGTCGTGTTTGGAGGAGAAAGAATGCTGAGTTGCATCCAAAGAACACCATACCTACTGTGAAGCATGGGGTTGGAAACATCATGCTTCTGGGCGGTTATTCTGCAAAGGGACCAGGATGACTGATCTGTGTAAAGGAAAGAATGAATGGGGCCATGTATCGTGAGATTTTGAGTGAAAACCTCCTTCCATCAGCAATGGCATTGAAGATGAAACGTGGCTGGGTCTTTCAGCATGACAATTATCCTAAACACACTGCCCGGGCAACGAAGGAGTGGCTTCGTAAGAAGCATTTCAAAGTCCTGGAGTGGCCTAGCCAGTCACCGGATCTCAACCCCATAGAAAATCTTTGGAGGGAGTTGAAAGTCTGTGTTGCCCAGCGATAGCCCCAAAACATCACTGCTCTAGAGAAGATCTGCATGGAGGAATGGGCCAAAATACCAGCAACAGTGTGTGAAAACGTTTTTGCCAGAGGTCCAAAAGAAATTGACCTCTGTCATTGCCAACAAAGGGTATTTATTTTTTGGAAAATATTCCTATTATAAAAATCTGTTGACTTTGGTAGGGCATGGGCATAAAGCCTATGTGCCCATGAGTTACTGTTGAATTCACAATATATATATTAAATGTTATTTATCTTTGTTCTTGACCTCGTTTCACACTGGTTATTTTGTCACTGTTTTTTTCGGGGCTAGCCCTGTAAAGCCGGTGCTAACCCTGATTCAGAGCATGGCAAGCTAGTCATAGGCTAAGGGTGGTGCTCTCCTACTTCAACATATGCAAGTGTGAACACTTGCTTAGCTCTGGGCTTAGGAGGTCCTTAGAAACATGAATAAATGGCGAATGAAACCATCAATGATACAGTACTATTATGCAGTACGACAGGACCTTGAAACAAAAATAGACATCGCAATGCCCAAATCAATGACATCACAGGTACCAAAGAAATAAGAAAGTATTCACAACATTTATGTTCCTTCGACACTGCAAGCCAGGTGTACTTTTCGTACTTGATCAATTGAACGTGCCGCACAAATCCTTTCCCTGTCGGGGTCAGGGCTGCTAGATGGTGGGTTGGTTCCTTGCAATTTCCAGCTCGAAAAATACTTACATTCGCCACCAAATCAATGTATTCTCCCGTATTGCGCGTTAACAACCAGACAACAGGGCTACATACAACTCTGGACCAAAAATCTAAAGTGAAGCACTACATATAAAAATCAAAACCTCACGAAAGTTAAAATAAATGTTAGATGTTCCTACATTACATCCTTACTAATTTTACCTCTGTTAGATAGCTTGCTCTCCGAGGGCAACAACGCCAGCTAGAAGTCTGCCACTTGCCAAATAATACGCTAAATTATGGCAAACGTGAAATCTGATTGGTTGAAGAATATGTGTATCAACAAAACCCTCACCAATTGCTTCAGCAGAAAATGGGATTCTCTTGAATTTCTATTGGCCTCGGGGTTGACAGCACATTTGGACACTGATTGGATAAAAGTTCAGATTTTTCTGAGCTGTAGTGGAAACCGCACAACAGAGGGAGAGAAAAGCTATGTCAGTGGACTGATGGGAATGAACTTTGTAAAATATATGTAGTGTTAGTGAAAATATATATTACATTTTAAAATGACTAAGCCTTACATCACTAGGCCAGCAAAAAAGGCCTCTGGTCAGCAGCAGTTTTGAAAAATATCTTGTATACCAAATAATAACTTTATCAAATCGTCAATGTTTTCTAATTATTAGCAATATGAAATGTTAACTAGCGTGTCATTTATTACTATTTCTAAAATTTCCGACGTAGTTAAAAATACAACCCGATTCCCATTTATAGTCTACCTTACTATTTTTTTCAATTGCTTTATATTTCGTTTTTATTGAAGTTGCAAATTACTGACTAGAACGTTTTAACCACCTTAATTTACTTCTGGTAAGGAAAAACAACTGATCAACTTTAACATTACATGATGTCTGGTCTGTTGTGGTATTTCACAATTTGCAACTTGTCTGCTAAAGTTGTTTGACGAATTAAATCTGATACAGGTGACAAGATGAGTGACTCCAAGACAGGATGGTAATCAAGATTTGAACTTCCGTTAAGATTGGTGAATTGTCTTGTTCAACCTACTTTGATCAGAGTGTAATTTGGTCCCAGAATTCATTGGAATTAAAACAAAAATTACTGTGCTCGTAAATACAGTAATTAGCCAAAAGCTCACTGTAATCTTCATATAAGTGTTTTTCACTGATCCATTACTAAATATGCAAGAATCGGAATTCATTATTTTTCATAATCTTCAGTGGAATTGCAAATAATCATGGAAATAAAGGCATTATTGATAAACAAACCATTGTCTGATGGTTAACATATGTTTGATTGATAAAATAAGTGGAGTGATACTCAGAAAAATTACTCATCTTAGAAGGTTGCTCTATTATTATTCAGTATACTCTTTAACAGTACAAGTGCCCTAAATAGTTTCAAAATATATTTTTAACCAGTCAAAATCAGAGTACTGCTCCATATCTAATGAGCAACATGGTGTTCATGGGCTTCTGTGGTAGCAATTTTTGTTGTCATTATATAAAATTCTGGAATTGTCAGTGCATACTGAAATAATGTGCAGTGAGAAATCACACTGAGGAGATACACCTATCTACACATTTTAAAGATTCTATGCCCTTGGCCCTTTACCATGAACATGTGGGCACCATTAAGCCATTTTGTCTCACAGGAATTTGAAGAGATACTGTTGATGTTCGCTCATTTAGAAGACATTAGCATACATGACAGTTAAAGAAAATAACTGTTCTCAATGACATTTCTCGAACTATCCAAAATATGCAGTTTGCTATTTGATTAACATTAATTATGCTAATTAGCATACGTAGTATCGCTAAACATTTCATAAATTGCTTAAACAATGTCAGTTTTATGTCTGTTGCTTGAGAGGTAAAAAAATACAGCTTAGTGTTTAATTGACACTAATTATGGAAATGTGCATATGTAAAATTAAATAATGTTGCCGTATTTGGAGGAGGGATAGCCAAAACTAGTAAAACATACATTTTTTTCGTGTCTGTAGCCCGAACGGTTCAAAAGATATAGCCTAATTGCAAATTTTTGCAAATTACGTAAATTACCATACGTTAAATCGATAAACGTTTCCTAATTTGAAGTTGAGATAGGCTAAACTGGTGTAAAAAAGTTGGTTTTGTGTCTGTAGCTCGAATGGTTCAAAAGATACAACCAAATAGTAAATTTACTGCAGTTACGCAAATTTGCATATGTAATGTCAATAAACATGTCAGTACATTAAATGGAAACAGTCAAAAGTCTTGAACGAGAGTCCGTTTCATGTCTGTAGCATGATTTTGATGTAGGGATAGCCTAATCTGATGTAACAAAGTTGATTTCATGGCTGTAGCTCGAACGGTTTAAAAGATACAGTTTATTAACGGTACTTAATTAACATTTGTAAAATGACCGTCTCATAGTTAGCAGTAGGAATAGCTGAAACATGTGAAACAAAATTGGTTTCATGTCTGTAGCTTAAATGGTTTAAAAGATACAGCCTAGTAGTTTATTCATGCTAATAATGCAAACCTACATATGTAAAACCATGTACCATTTCATGAATTGCAGTGGGTATAGCCTAAATGTGTGAAACAAAGTTGGTTTTGTATCTGTAGCTCAAACGATTAAAAAGATACAGCCTAATCTCTGCCTTAATTTTTATCTTCAGCAAGTGAAATGCATGCTCGATTAGGTTGAGATCAGGTGATTGATTTGGGCCGTTGCAGGATATTCCACTTTGCCTTAAAAATAATCCTGGGTTGCTTTCGCAGTATGTTTGGGTTGATTGTCCATATGTAAAGTGAAGTGCCCTTCAGTGAACTGTGCTGAATTTGACTGAATCTAATCAGACAATATATCACTATACACTTCAGAATTCATCTGTCTGCTTCTGTCTTCTGTCACATCCTCAATGCTAATGACCCAGTGACACTGGAGGCCATGCATACCCATGCCATCAGACTGCCTCCACCGTGTTTTACAGATGATGCGGTATGCTTCCTATCACAAGCTGTTCCAAGCCTTCGCCATAATTTTTCTTTCCATCATTCTGGTATTGGTTGATCTTAGTTTCATCTGACCAAAGAATGCTTGTCCAGAACTGGGCTGGATTTTTTAATGTTTTTTGATGTCTCTTTTCTATTCTTGAGGCTGGATCCTACAATCATCCGCCGCTTTTGTCTGCTATGGAAGTACATGTCTTTATGTGTGGCAGAGCTCACCAGCGAAATAATTTTTTTCTCTGAATATACCAAACTGTTGATTTTGTTAAATCCAAATGTTCCTGCTATCTCTTTGGATAATTTTTTGCAGCCTATGGATGGTCTGTTTCACTAGCATTGAGAGCTCCATGGACTGCATGGCATGGGGTCACAGCAACAGCTTCCAAATGTGAATGCCTTACCTGTACTCAACTCCAGACCTTTTACCTGCTTAATTGTTTCATGAACACCTATAATTGATGACAAGCTAGTGAAAATTACAGGCCTCTCATCTTTTTAAGTGAGAGAACTTGCACAATTGGTGGCTGACTAAATACTTTTTTGCCCCACTGTATATCCATATTTTAGATCCGATATGGACATAATCTGAAAGGCTCAGCAAGGAAGAAGCCACTAATCCAAAACTGCCCTAAAAAAGCCAGACTACTGTTTGCAACTGTACATGGGGACAAAGATCGTAGTTCTTGGAGAAATGTACTCTGGTCTGATGAAATGAAAATGTAACTGATTGGTCATCGTTATGTTTGGAGCAAAAAGGTAGAGGCTTGCAAGCAGAGGAACACCATCCCACAGTAGTGCACTTCAAAATATAGATGGAATCAGGAAGAAGGAATCTTATGCAGATATATTGAAGCAACAACTCAAGACATCAGTCAGAAAGTTAAAGCTTGATTACAAATGAGTCTTCCAAATCGACAATGACCCCAAACACACTTCCAAAGTTGTAGCAAAATGTCTTAAAGTCAAAAAAGGTTTTTGTAGTGGCCAGGCCATAACCTTACTCCTATAGAAAATGTGTGGGCAGAACGGAAAAACTCACTCAGTTAAACCAGTTCTGTCAGGAAGGAATGGGCAGAAATTTACCCAACGTATTAGAAGCTTGTGGAAGGCTACACGAAGTGTTCGACACACGTTAAAAGATTTAACGGCAATGCTACCAAATACTAATTTAGTGTTTGTAAACTTCTGACACACTGGGAATGTGATCAAAGAATTTAAAGCTGAAATTAATTCTCTACTAATTCTGACATTTCACATTCTTGAAATAAAGAGGTGATCCTAACTGACCGAAGACAGGGAAGTTTTACTAGGATTACATTTCAGGAATCGTGAACAACTGAGCCTAAATGTATTTGGCTAAGGTGTATGTAAACCTCTGATTTTTCTTTTTCTTAAAAGTACTTCCCAACGTAAAACCAATGTCTCCTTAAGTAATTGATTTTCAGTTTTTGTGTTTTAAAATGAAACTATATGCTATTTGTTATTGATTAATATAGGATAATTGGTCAGAGGTCTGAATAATTTATCAAGGCATTGTATTAACATGAATGCCTTTCTCCTCATGATGATATATCCTCTTTGTGTTCTCTATGTATACAAATGTAGAAAGATGTAATATCTGTCTGCATGTTTTTGGTTGTTAGTCTACATACTGGCTATTTCTCTGAGCTCTGGCTTAAAACAGGAGGTGCTCTAGCAACTCCTTTTGGTAGGCCAGCACCTGCTAACCGACTTGTAATTGGAACAGTGTTTTGTCTAACACATTGGTGTATCTGACTTCCAAGTTAATATGGAGAGTGTTGCTCATTGGATGCCTATCTAGATCTTTGTGTGTCCTAAGCCCACTGGGGTACATTGGATGTAAAATGTTGTAAATTAAAGAACAATATGGATTGACAAATTTCAACAACTTTTCAACTTCCATGGATGTTTTTCCTTTTCGGCCAACACATAATTTTTCTCTTGTTCCAGTATGTCTTAATGGATCTGATATCAGCACTGTTCCAACTGCTGATATTAATGGATGTATATATTTATCCCTAACCCTTTTTCTTCAGGGTCATCAGATGAGATTTCTCTGGAACTGGAGTTGGAGGATGACATGTCATTGTCTAATAACTCACTGGATAAGCAAACCCAGCACCGTGCCAACACCACCATGCATGTCTGCTGGCACCGCAACACCAGTGTGTCCATGTCAGATCATAGCCTGGCTGTGGAGGTAGAGAACACACAGGGTTGAGAACATACAGTTGTGGCCAAAAGTATTGGAGCCTATGCACTTATCAAATTAATCAAAAAACGTCTCTAAAATAAGTTTACATTTGCCAAAGTATTTTGTTTCCAAAATGTTTTGTTTCACGGTTTTTATTACCAATATTCACAAACATACAGTGGGGCAAAAAAGTATTTAGTCAGCCACCAATTGTGCAAGTTCTCCCACTTAAGAAGATGAGAGAGGGCTGTACTTTTCGTCATAGGCACACTTAAAGTATGAGATTCAAAATGAGAAAAAAATCCAGAGAATCCCATTGTAGGATTTCTAATGAATTTATTGGTAAATTATGGTGGAAAATAAGTCTTTGGTCAGTAACAAGAGTTCATATACTTTGTTATATACCCTTTGTTGGCAATGACAGAGGTCAAACATTTTCTGTAAGTCTTCATAAGGTTTTCACAAACTGTTGCTGGTATTTTGGCCCATTCCTCCATGTAGATCTCCACTAGAGCAGTGGGGCTGTCGCTGGGCAACTCCCTCCAAAGATTTTCTATGGGGTAGAGATCTGGTGGCTGGCTAGGCCACTCCAGGACCTTGAAATGCTTCTTACGAAGCCACTCCATTGCCCGGGCGGTGTGTTTGGGATCATTGTCATGCTGAAAGACCCAGCCACATTTCATCTTCACTGCCCTTGCTGATGGAAGGAGGTTTTCACTCAAAATCTCACGACACATGGCCCCATTCATTCTTTCCTTTACACAGATCAGTCGTCCTGGTCCCTTTGCAGAATAACCGCCCCAAAGCATGATGTTTCCACCCCCATGCTTCACAGTGGGTATGGTGTTCTTTGGATGCAACTCAGCATTCTTTCTCCTCCAAACACGACGAGTTGAGTTTTTACCAAAAAGTTCTATTTTGGTTTCATCTGACCATATGACATTCTACCAATCCTCTTCTGGATCATCCAAATGCTCTCTAGCAAACCTCTGACGGGCCTGGACATGTACTGGCTTAAGCAGGGGGACCCGTCTGGCACTGCAGGATTTGAGTCCCTGGCGGCGCTGTGTGTTACTGATCGTAGCCTTTGTTACTTTGGTCCCAGCTTTCTGCAGGTCATTCACTAGGTCCCCCCGTGTGGTTCTGGGATTTGTGATCATTTTGACTCCACGGGGTGAGATCTTGCGTGGAGCCCTGGACCGAGGGAGATTATCGGTGGTCATGTATGTCTTCCATTTTCTTATAATTGCTCCCACAGTTGATTTCTTCACACCAAGCTGCTCACCCATTGCAGATTCAGTCTTCCCAGCCTGGTGCAGGTCTACAATTTTGTTTCTGGTGTCCTGTTTGAGGTTGTGGACAGGTGTCTTTTATACTGATAACAAGTTCAAACAGGTGCCATTAATAACAAGTGGAGGACAGAGGAGCCTCATAAAGAAGAAGTTACAGGTCTGTGAGAGACAGAAATGTAGCTTGTTTGTAGGTGACCAAATACTTATTTTACTGAGGAATTTACCAATAAATTAATTAAATATCCTACAATGTGATTCTCTGGATAATTTTTTTCTCCTTTTGTCTCTCATAGTTGAAGTGTACCTATGATTACAGGCCTCTCTCATCTTTCTAAGTGAGAGAACTTGCACAATTGGTGGCTGACTAAATACTTTTTTGCCCCATTGTATGTTTTTCTTTTGAAAACCTGACATACCGAACTGTAATTTAGAAGTAAGATTGAAATCTGGCCTTATTGCTGGCCACTTTGGAAACAGTCCAGTGTTTTGTCTTGAACCATTTCTGGGTGCTACTGTATGTGTAGTCTCTTTGGGCCCATTGTTCTGCTGGAACCTGGACAGTTCCACATAGTTCTCCAAAATGCCTTGGTATTCTCTTGATGTTACCTTCAAGGCAATCTGGCAAAAGCGGCAAGGAAACTTTGAAGGTGTCATTTTGTTTTCTGTAAGCATAAAGAATTTGGTCTCATCCTTCCACATGAGATTGTCGCCGAAGTTCTCGATGTCTCTGTGTTCTGGCATATTGCAGTTAGGTATTCTCATTGATCTCTCTTAGCAGTGGGTCTCTCATCATGCAACGCTCTTTCATGTTGGTGACAGGTAGTTTGAACTTACATTATTGTACATTGTGTCTAAATGTCTGTTTTAATCTGGCGGTTGATCAAGTTGGTTCTCTACCATTCAAACAATCGTTCACTTCTGCGCTTGTAGCCACTTTAAGAGTGGTTGGCTACAGTGGTATGGGCCCGAAATGTCTTGATGCCATTATGTGTATTGGAAACAGGAACATCAAGATCAATGGACTTGTACTCTTGATGCCAATACTTGGCTAAAATCTTTGGTATTGGTATTTGGATACCAACATGTTTTGAAATTTCAACAGTTCTCTAGAGGAAATTATGCAGTATTTCAGTATAAACTGCAAAAGTGCCAATACTTCTGGCCACAACTGTGTCTCACCCAGGCACAAACACACAGATGTACATTTCAACAAAGGGGACATAGAAACAGACTATTTAGTGGTGGTTAGTGGCAAATTGATCTCTGTTGTATTAATCTGAAAGGTATGCAATGTTAAAGCATTCGGCTCCGGATCCACCCATGACCTGTCCTCATCACCTCACCCTCATCCAATCACATATTTCTTGCTTCTTTCTGGCCCATGATCTCCCATGGTTAACATTCTCACCGCTTTTCTTCTCTAACAATGATTTCTCCATTTGATTTCAGAGTTTTGCTGATTCTTGTCATCTTGAACTAATGTAACAGGTGTGAAAAAAACACATGTCAACAATGTTTACAGGTTGCATTAATAACATCTTTTAGGCTTATAGTTGATCCCCAAACACTTTTTTTACCTTGAGCATTTTGTTACAGAGAAAATTGGTTAAACATTTGCTGAGTAATCACTGGGGGATCAAGCACAAGCAGAAAGAATGAAAAATATAAATGAATATTGGTGCATTTTCCCATTAAGTACTGCTTTGTTAACGTCCAAAACGTTCACCCTGTTTCTTCCATTGTTGTAGAAAACTGCATGCATTCATCTTTTGGGAACAGCCCACTTCTTGACAGTCCTCACGGGATGACTTTCTAATTAAACTTCTCTTTTTCTTACTCATCTATTTCTGTCAATTTACCATGTTACTAAATTTTGTTTACTTTTATTTCCTTTACTCCTTCTCTGCCCACATTTCTTTCCCTCAATCTGTACCTGTTTGCTTCTTGCTGGCTTGCCCACTGCTTACCCAACCCCCAATTAGTGTTCGGTTCTCCTGCCGTGTCTCCAGAGCTCCCACCTCGCTACCTGCTCGGTCAAGGCCAAAGACCCAACACCATCACACATGTCTGCTGGTACCGCAACCAGAACCTCTCACTCACTGATTACCTGCGCATGAACCAGGTACCAGACAGAATCAGGGTAGTAAACAATTTGCTAGACCAGAAACAGGTACCAGATTTGAGTTGCATTCACATCTAGCTTGTTTAGTCTGATTGAATCAAACCCACTAGGGTTTATCCCACCATAGTCCAGTTCTTTGGGTTGCTGAGAACAAACCAATCATACTTAAGGGGAAGCTGTTGGTAATTTACTAGCTTTCAGTTTTATTTAAAATATATAATTGAATTGGCTCACATTAATGGGCTGAGTAAGCCGGATGTCTCATGGACTAGGTTCACATTTAACTGTACATCATACATACATTATTAAAATGTTAATGTATGGTTTATTTGGCTTCATTTTAAATAGTCTGTCACCAATGGGGCGCCTGGTAACATAGTAGATAGAAAATATGACCAATAACTGAACGGTAACACAGACCCAGACAGCAAGGGGATTTTTTTTTTGTTATGCCCTCGTTAATTCTACTTGCTCCTGTATGTCACTCTGGATAAGAGCATAAGCTAAATGACTTACATGCAAAGACGCACTGTACTCTATTGGTATTTGACAAGAGATACTACTTGTCAAGATGCTGTATATAAAGTACAACCTCTCTGTAAAACAGGGGTGTCAAACCGGTTTCATGGAGGGCAGAGTGTATGCAGGTTTTCGCTCTCACCTTGTACTTGATTGATTAATTAGGTCACACATTGGTTAGTTTCTACCCTCACCTGGTTGTTTAGGCCTGAACTGGGAACCAGTTAATAGGAAAAACCATAAACCTGCAGACACTCGGCCCTCCGTGGAACCGGTTTGATACCCCTGCTGTAAAAACACATTGATGGGTTAAACAGACAACCAAAAACATAAAATTGGCACCCATTTTATATTTTCTAACAGAATTTTCTAGCAGGATTGTGGACACGTAGCAACCATCATAACAAATCATGTTGCGCCTGTGATTTTTGTTCAGCATTATGATTGCCCATTTGATTAATAAATTATCCAAAAATATGTTAGTTCAATAACCACTCATTATTTCACCTCCTGTTCTGTCTTGTCTTTAGAACCAGCTTTCAGGGTATCTCTTACGTAAATTCAAGAACAGCAATGGCTGGCAGAAGCTTTGGGTGGTCTTCACCAACTTCTGCCTGTTCTTCTACAAGACTCACCAGGTACTTGACTCATACAAAACAAGTCACTACTTATCTTAATTCTGCAGTGTTTTTTAAAACAATTAAGTCCACAGAGTTTTATTAAGACTACTGATTGTATAGAATCACAGCAAATTCTTATTTTGCTTCCTTTCATCTGCCTGCATGAAGGATGACTTCCCACTGGCCAGCCTCCCACTGCTAGGCTACATTGTGAGCACTCCAGGAGAGTTGGACACTATTCACAAAGAATACGTATTCAAATTGCAGTTCAAATCCCATGTCTATTTCTTCCGGGCTGAGAGCGAGTACACATTTGAAAGGTACAGTTCAGAAGTCTGTTTTAATTATCCATAATGCAAATTTTTCATTTAAATCAATCTGCATGTAGTTTTTGCATAGGTCAGTGTTTAGGAGAGTGATTGGTGTATAGCTGTTACATCTCTGATGTGCTCTCTTCTGCTATGATTTCCATTTGTATGCCCGCTCTCTCACTCCGCCCCCCTTCTTTCCTCTCCCTCTGTCTCTCATCCTGCCCTCCCTCCCATTATCCTTTTCAGATGGATGGAGGTGATCAAGAGTGCGGCCAGCGCTACAGGCCGAATAAGTCACTTCATACATGAAGGTCCTTTGGAGAAGAACGGGAACTAAGATACTCCTGCATATAATCTACTGTGTGATTCCCAAAGACAGCCTATTTTTATATTTTGCACTAAATTGGGAATACGGTTCGTGGGACACAATCCTAGAGATCTATGGGCTGGGACCCATAGATTCTCAACCACGTGTAATATCAACAATATGGTTCTCATTGTCATCATGTTAAAGTGACAGTCATGGATTCATTTTATAGAAAATTACAGTTTTTTTATGTTCATACAGTCATTCTTGCCCTCAGGATTGATCAACCATCATTATCTGTTTATGTAATAAGCGGTGAACAGAGTTACATAGTTGCAGTAATTGCATGCGGTTCAAGAAAGGATATAGTGTTGTTATTATGAAAATGTACAGTTAGATCTAGAAATAATTGGCCATGGGCACAGAATTTGTTAACCAAAACATATTCAAGTTACAGTTAAATAACGAATATGGTCTTAAAGTGCAGTCTCTCAGCTTTAATGTGAGGGTATTATCATCCAAATTGGAGGAAAAGTTTAGGAAGAACAGCTCTTAAATATGTAGTCCCCTCTTTTTCAATGGACAAAATGTAATTGGACATTTGACTCAAAAGCTTTTTCATGGACAGTTGTGGCTTATTCCTTCATCAATCAAGATGGCAAATGGTCTGGAGTTGATGCAAGGTGTGGCATTCAAAAAAATATGCAAAAAAATATTCCATCAGAGAGATTGAAGGAACATTGAGTGGCCAAATCAACAGTTTGGTACATTCTGAGAAAAAAGGAAAAAAAACTACTGGTACTGGTGAGCTCTGCAACACAAAAAGGCCTGGATGTCCACAGACGACAACAGTGGTGGATGATTGTAGGATCCATTCCATGGTAGAGAAGAACTCCACAACATCCAGTCAAGCTAAGAACACTCTCCAGGAGGTAGGCATATCATTATCCGAGTCTATCATAATGAGAACACTTCATGAGAGCAAATACAGAGGGTTCACCACAAGGTGCAAACCATTCATAAGCCTCAAGAATAGAAAGGTCAGATTTGGAACAGCATTATTTGGCCAGATTAAACTAAGATTAACCTGTAACAGAATGATGAGAAGGCTTGGGAATGGCTCATGGTCCACATCATCTGTAAAACACTGTGCAGGCAGTGTGATGGCATGGATATGCATGGCCTCCAATGTCACTGGGTCACTAGTACTGAGGATGTGACAGAAGACTGAAGCAGCTGGATTGATTCTGCAGTGTATAGGGAAATATTATCTGCTCAGATTCAGCCAAATTCAGCCAAATTGATTGGAAACACTTTACTTAACAGATTGACAATGACCTAAAACATAATGCGAAAGCAACCCAGGACATGTTTTTAAGGTGAAGCAGTGGAATATTCTGCAATGGCCAAGTCAATCATCTGATCTCAACCCGATTGAACATGCATTTCACTTGCTGAAGGCAAAATTTACATCAGATAAACCAACAAACAAACAACAACTCAAGACAGCTGCAGTAAAGGCCTGGCAAAGTGTCACAAATGAGAAAACCCAGTGTTTGGTGATATCCATGCGTTCCAGACTTCAAGCAGTCATTGCCTGCAAAGGATTCTCAACTAAGTATTAAAAATAAACATTTTTATTTATGATTGTGCTAATTTATTACATTTGAGCCCCTGAAATAAGGGGTCTGTTAATGAAAATGGTTGCAATTCCTAAACGTACCATTTTGTTCAACCCCTTTGATTAAAGCTGAAAGTCTGCACTTCAATTGCATCTTGATTGTTTCATTTCAAATCCATTGTGGTGGCGTACAGAGCCAAAATTAAGTGTCCACGTATTTCCGGACCTTACTGTATGTGTTGGTGGCAGGTAGTGGTAATGAATCAGCCTAGTAAAGGGGTATGTTTTTTCAATGATTAGTGTAAGCACTCCCTAAGGTGAGAAGTGGAAGTAAAGTAAGACCAACTCAGCATCTCTCCTTAGGCAGCCATGACAAGACTACATATAAGGGCACATGAGTTGGCTTTCCAGACAAAGATTTAATCCAGGACTGCATTTCTGAGAATCCAGATCATGGGTAAATTTGAGGAATAGCTAGGGAAATTACAGGGTTAGTCTAAATGTTCTTGTTTCCTTTAGTCTGTAAAACGTTTTAAAGAACTTTAATATGTAATGTCTGTTGACACAAAGATAACGGCTTAAAAATTAACTAGAATGTGGATGAGGACAGTGATGATGCATGGAATGTGCAGTTTGCATGGATAGACGAAGAAGCATAACTAGTTGGGCAAAGACCCAAATACTTTAAGTAGGGCAGTACAACTATGTTTATTATGTCCTTTTAAGAAAATGAAATGTGAATAAAAGCAGGGTTTCTATGTGCAACGCCGTTTCCAAAAATGGTGGGAGTCTGTGTAAAATGGAAATAAAAACCGAATGCAAAGATGTGCTGATCATTTAATCCCTATATTCAGTAGAATTAGTACACAAACAACATATCAAATGTTGAAATTGAGAAAGGTTTCCTGTACCTTGCCCACCATGCCCACTTTGAATTCCACCATGCCCAGCAACAACATGTTTAAAAAAACCTGGAACAGGGACAAAAAAAGAATGTTGTAAATATGCTAATTGGCAACAGTTCAGTGAACATGATTGATTATAGCCTAAATGGTTGAGCCTAGGCCCTTGGCTCGTGCATTGGGGGATTGTTGACATGCTGTACGCTGCATGCTGTTACCTACCTGGCTACCTGCCAAACTCTTTTGAGTTTACCAACGCAATATTTTTATCTATTGGCTTTTTAACCAACTTTCTACACCGGGACTCTATTTGGACTGAATTAACAGAACTACTGACCTCTGAACACCCGACGCTAAGTACCATTATTTTGCCTTACCTTTGTAATTGTTGTAGCTGTCGTCTTCAGTTAAAGATGGCAGAGTTAGAGGTTCGGCTTCTGACACAAATGTCAGGCAAGGATTATGTTAGAGTAGAAATGGGAAAAACTGCGTTTTTCAGCTCACGCAGCTGGGCAAAAAAGTTATCTTGGTCACTGGGAAGTAATGCCATCGACCAGGTAAACCTGGGTTGCTGCTAAAGGCGACTGAGATTTTCAACATGTTTTCCCCACTGGAGTCTCAGTCAAGGTCCGAGCCGTGTTCGGAGGGAAATGATCGGCAGGCATTTTCCACCGGTGGCCTGGAAAAACTGAAAACTTTATTCATCAGCGACTCCATTACCCACAGTATTAGACTAAAGAATCAGATGGCGATCATACACTGTCGGGGGTTGGTGCTAGCAGAGTCTAAAGCTGGCAATTATAGAGAGTACAGAGATATTGGTATTCACATTGGCACCAACAACGTCAGGATGAAACAGTCAGAGGTTACGAAGTAGAACATAGCATCAGTGTGTAACCTAGCTAGAAAGATGTGTCAGCATCGAGTAATTGTCTCTGGCCCCTTCCCAGCTAGGGTTAGTGATGAGCTCTACAGCAGAATTGTGCACCTCAATCGCTGGCTTAAAACTGAGTTCTGCCTATCGCAGGAGCTAGAGTTTAAAGAAAACTGGCTCTCTTTTTGTGAGTCGGCCAGAAATAGGGTCAGGCCTGATCTGCTGAAGAGTGACGGACTGCATCCTTGCTGGAGTGGTGCTCTTCTTTTATCTAGGAACATTGACAGGAGTCTCACTCCTATAGACTCTATCGTTAGTACAGTTTAGCCTATTGCGACTGTGACTTGTTCCAGGCTGAGTGAAACAAGGAAGCGCTAACAATAGCAACCTTATTAAGATAAAACCTTCCTCCACCTCGGTCACAAATAAAAATTACTATTACCTTTCATCTCAAAATGGGACTCCTCAATGTTTGATCCCTTGCTCCAAAGGCAATTGCAGTAAATACATTCATCTCTGATCATAAAATAGATGTTATTGGTTTGTGTGAAAGCCACAATCATACCTTAAATTTAGTCCTGTCACGAGAAATAGATTTTGAAGATCTAATCATTTCCCCTGAAAATCCTGGAATATCGGATCACTGTCTTATTACATTTACCGTTAAAACAAGAAACAACTTGCTCCACAAACAATGAGTTTCAAAAGCCTCAGACTACAAATAGATTTCTTGATATTCTTCCAAGCTTGCTCAACAGTAACAAAGTAAATAAATCTGCAAACGATCTAATTTAAACTCAACACTTTGAAATACTTTAGATATGGCTGCACCACAAAAAACTAAAGAAATACTCAATAAGAAACTGCTCCCTGGTACACAGACAACACTAGCGCACCCAAGCAAGCTACCCGAAAATTTGAGCGAAAATGGCACTCCACAAAGTTGGAAACATTCAGACTAGCCTGGATAGACAGTACATAAAAATACGGGAAAGCACTCACATCTGCTCGATCAGCCTATTTCTCTAAATTGATTGCGGTGAACAAAAACAATCCAAATTTGTAACCCGGTTATTGTAAGGTTTTTATTTTTCATTTTTCCCCCTTGAAGATTTCCATTTTTTTTCAATTGAATGGTTCAAATTATAGGTCACATAAAAGTTCTGACATGATTTATCTTTGTTTCATTCTTTTACATCACAACCTGGCATTTTAACAGGGGTGTGTAGACCTTTTATATACACTGTAGGTCTTATAGGCCTGGTTATCTGTTTGTGATGTAAGATATTTTTTTGTACAGCACCCTTATTTGGCCAATTGGTGCTGCACACTGCACATGTCCTTATCGTCTTACCAATGATGCATACCAAATTTGGTGTGGATCGGACATACACTGGACTAAACAATACATTAGCAAATAATAACATTTATTTCAAAATGATCCTTTCACTCTATGAAGCTATCAATGGCTTTATTAACTAAAAGGATAATTTTAATGTCAATTAATTGAAGGAAAATTATATTTTTAACAGTCATATCAAATGTGGGCCTGAATAGAGAGAGTAGGGTCAAATTTCACACCCAGATGCTGTAAGAGTTGATGATTTGCTGTTGGGTGCTAATAAGCATTGCCTCTGTCTTACTGCAATTTCGTTGGAGGAAGTTGTTCAGCGTCAAACGTTTACCTCATCCAGTCAGTTGGCTGGAGTTGACATGGCAGATGTTGTCAGGTTTGGTTTTTATGTACACCTGTGTGTCATCTGTGTAGCAGTGGAATTTAACACTTTGATGTCTGAAGATCTGGCCAAGTGTGAGCATGTATAGCAGGAAGAGAATAAATCTAAGCACTGACCCTTGTGCACTGACCAGTAATGTGAACTCCTCTGATCTTGCCCCAGAGACAAGCATACTGCTTGCAGTTAGACAGGTAAGAGGTGAAAAAGTTTGTAATTCAAATCTAACTGCCATTTTGAAAGCTACACACTCCTTCCATGACGGACATTGTTTCCATTGTTAGAATTCTTAACCCACCAACAGACATTTTTTTTTAGACTATTTACCTGTATTTTTAAACCCACATTATCTGTCTTAATCCGCCAAAAGCACAAGCCACTTTGCGTTGGTACCCAGGCTGCGATTGATGGTACCCAGGCGGTAATCACCCCTCACTGAATGCATGACATCAATGGATGAATGACATACTCACAGATGAATTAGAGAGGCTTGGTTGAATTTCAATTGACTTACCAATTAAATACAGGTTTTCCATGACCATTTAACAATTCTATTAGGCTATTATTGAAACATAATACAAATTATATAGGCTAGTTGATAATTCAACATATGTATCACATGTTTTTCTATAGGAAATTCAGCTTCTTGTGTTGGCTAATTTATCAAATGTATATCAAAATAATGATTAGTGCTGTCAAACGATAAACATAATTAATCACGATTAATCGCATAATGTTCTGTAGTTAATCTCAATTATGGAATGTGTTAACATTTTGCTTTTAATATATACTTTTAGTTTAAAATGCAGTGAATTATGGTAAAGACATAATCTGTTTTAAAGCAAACTAGGACCACTGCTTGACTATGAAATAAATAAATGCAAGTTGTCAATGCCCTTCATTTAGTTTAATATACATACAATGTCAATCCATAACTTACCACAATAACTGGCAGCATCTAAATTTAGCCTATGCAAATAGAATGTTGCCATCTGTAGTGGAAATTTCTTATTCCACCGTACAATGAAATCATATTGCTTATTCTAAGTAGAACCCAGTAACTTAGTAAGGCCATTATGTGTTACGGATCTGCTTACTTGTACAGGATGTGCCTACAACAGATAGCTAGTTTTGGCAAAACTTCTCAAGGGCTGAAAACATCTTGTTATCTTTCTAAGCCGAAAGTTGCAGAAAAGCTGGAGAGACATGTAGACTACACTGTGGGCTGTACTGAATGTATTTAGGCCAGAGCTCAACCTTCAACAGGGATACATGTGAGAAGAATCTACCGTCTCTGTGCCTTTCCCATTTAGTGATTTCCACAACAAGTGGCAGGAGAACTGTCAAAGCACCAAAACTCACTCCACACTTAGGTGACTTCAATTCTCCCTGCCTTATCTTTAAAAACTGGAGCCCTCCTGTAGTGTGTGGCATGGACCCAGGATCCTCTCTCAGGTTACTTTTATAGCGGATCTGTGTGATGAGTTGATCCTGGTACGGACACAACCAGTGTGGCTTGACGTTGTGTAGTGGACCATCCACAGTAAATTTTTGCAGCGGTGGGACAGTCCGTGTGTGTGTGAGAGATTATTCGGGCTAGGTTATTCTCTCAGCCCATCTCACAGTTGTCCTGGGTCTCACCTGCCATGTCTTTTAAGCCAAACTCAGTCTATGGGCTCTAACCAGTCTATATTGCTGAATCGCTTACAAGTGTCCTGTGCCTGTCCGTAAATTCTCCTTGAAAGGGTTCATTTACACACAAACACAATTTCCTATTACTGTTCCAATTACTCAAAATCTATTAACATGTATTAGATTGCTTATGTTGACGTATCAATGTCAAAAACATGACCATTCTGAGAACTCATTTTAGCCGCTTGTACCCGCAATCTAGTTATTTCGGGTCATGACCCAGCCTTTGTGACCATAGGTGAGGGTAGGACTGAAAATTGACTGGTATTTGCCTTCCGGCTCAGCTCTCTTTTCGTCACAACAGTGCGATAAAGCGAATGCAATACCGTTCCCGCTGTTCCGAATTCTCTGGCCAATCCCCAGCTCCATTTTTCCCTCACTCGCAAACAAGACCCTGAGATACTTGAACTCCCCTATTTGGGATAAAACCTCATTCCCTACCCGGAGGAGGCAATCCATTGGTTTCCTGCTGAGAACTTTGGCAGACATGATTGAGCAAAGAAAATGTGTGTTGAATTCAAAGTTATTAGACTATTTGCCTCTGTTTACATATCCGGATGTAACCATCAAACAATGTATGACAGCTAACCCAGCAGAAAGAATTCCTCTTGGATATGGAGAACCTCATGATTGTGTAGCAGTGTCCTTTACCTTTGCCAGACATAGCCCTGACCTTCTCTCAACCCCAATTTTCAGGGCTGAGGATGAGTTATTTGTTGATGGATCCTGTTATAAAACCATGAGGGAAATAATGCAGGATTTGCGGTGCTCAGAAGAGATAATAATGGCCAATTTCAGACCATAATTATTCAAGCATGTCCACAGCTAGTTCTGCTCAACTGGCAGAATCGAAAGCTCTGACAGCCGCCTGCTTGGAAGGATGAGATAAGGTAGTGAACATTTACACCGATTCAGCCTATGCACATGGTGTTGTCATCTATTTGGAGCTATGTGGAAACAAAGAGGGTATAGAAAAATGGATGGGACACCCATACTACACCATGACTGTAACGACCGTGATGTCGTGGAGCGAATGGAACAGGCGCCTGCAAGAGTGGCAGTCGGTGATGTCTTTTATTGAAACACACTAAGAACAGAAAACACTGAGCACTTGATGATAAGACTGAATCAAAGCAAACAAAACTAACCGAAACAAAACTCAGCACACATCGCAACATGGAACATTGACTGACAACTGAGGGGAGCAGAGGAGAAACATTTAAACACATACAAATGGCTTAATTGGGACCTGGTGTGAGTGATGATTGAAGACAAGACCAATGAAGGGGACCGGAATGAGTTCACCACTGTTGGGAAAACCGGAAGAGTGGGAGATGGCAGAGCTGTCCATCACCTCACCGTCACAATGACCATATGTGAGATTTAATGATATCCTTGCAGCTTCCTTTGAAATTTGCCATTATCAAGTGTCAAGCACAAAAGAAAGGAAATAACTATATCATTCAGGGAAACAACGCAGCAGATGAGGCAGCCAAAGTAGCATCTAAGTATCAGAGCGCGATAATGGCGCAAGCCCTATTGGGTGAGGCAACCCCAGGAATAGATTATGTCATCAGGATGCAATGTGTGGATTAAGTGTGGAGCCACAAGAGAGGATGCAGGCCTTTGGAGGTCTTAAACCGGACACTTGGTGGCACCTTCTGCTCTGCTACATATCCTGTTAGTAAATGCGCATGGTTATGACCATTGTGCAAGAGGTGAGATTATGAGAAATATCAAGGAGCTGGGTTTTTGGTCAACATATATGCAGGCAACGGTAGATGCGACTATTGCAGAATGTGTGGTATGTGCACAAAATAATGTCAGGAAAGAGAACACCATTGGGTCATATCCCAACACCAGAAGGACCGTTTAGACATTTGGTAATAGACTATTTGGACATGTTGAGAACTGTCAATGGGAAACAATATATGCTTGTGGTGATTGACAGATTTAGTCAGTGGGTAGAAGCTATACCCTCAAAAGACCAAGGAGCAGGAACAGTGATAAAGTTTCTAACTAGGGAAGTGATGCCAAGATATTGCATCCAGACAGAAATCAGCTCAGTCAACGGGTGAGCTTTCATTTAAAGGGCATTAAGACAGGTGGTTCAACAACTTAGAATCAAGCAGAGCCTGGGGTGTTTACCACCCTCTACCATCTCAGGGAATGGTAGAAAGAGTGAATGGAATGTTAAAAGCTGAGATCAATAAGATCTGTGCAAGCACAAGATTGAACTGAGTTGATGCTTTACCACTAGCACTAATGAGCTACCGCATGCAGGCCAACAGAATAACCCATGCTTACGGGTTGAGCAATGTTGGACAACTAACTGCACATTGAATTGCTTCTAAGTATGAATTGTGCTATATAAATAAACTTGCTTGCTATACATGAAGTTATCTATCGACAGGAAAGTGCAAGGGTACCAGAGCCAGAAGACAACCAGCACCGAACAGGAGATCACGTCTACAGAAAGGTCTTCAGGAGAAGGTGGAATGAGCCGAGACGTGATGGCCCGTACCGCGTGATCCAGGCAACTCCAACACCGATACGGGTAGAGGGCAGCAACACCTGGTATCATCTCAACCACTGTACCAATGATCCGTGAGGAGCAGGTCGGAGGCCACAGGAAGAAGACGGTGAAGAGGAAAGTGAGGATGCAGATGATTCAAGTGTACCTGAACCAGCGGGAACTGAAGGATATTTAGAATGTCCTGATCTTTCCCCTGGGACGCCCTTGCCTGATGAACCGGAATCACCAGGAGAGGGAACGTTAGGCATGGGCTGCTCTATGGCCGATGCTATTAGCCCAAGGAGAGATGTTATTTTCTGTTCCATGTGATATCCATGAACAAATGTTATGCAACTGGAAAATCAGGGGAGAGCCATCTTTATTCAGCATGAGACATCGATGTTAACAGTCCATAGTTCTTTCATTTCTCTCTCTCTCCAATGAATACAGAAAGAACACAATACTTACACCAGAATACAAGGGAGGCGGCTAATGGTCAAAACCAGCCATTACACAGTAAATACCCTCCAATAAGAAAGGCTTATCTTACAAATGACCCTTGTATGGTATGTTCCAGCATATGGTCTTATCTATCAAGCCTGTGACAGTCACATGGGTAACTCCTAGCAGGAGGTATGGACAGGATGTGTGGGGCCCATCAGTATCAGGCAACACATCCTATCCATACTCCTTTGCTCAGAGTTAGTCAGTACATCTGTGTTGTGTTAAGTTTCTCAAGCGCACTTTCTCTCAATGTGGAAGAATGTAATGGGGAAACTCCCCGTGCTCTGGAACCCGTTATCCCACAAAGCCCAGGGGGGGTGTAGGATCTGAGCATTAACAACTACAAAATGAATGTATGGTTCATTAGAAGTGAATGTGCCTAGATGTTGAGAATAACAGAAAGTTAAGATTCTCCCTGTTGGTTGTGCTCTGGTAACCACAGGAATGTTTACATTGACCATTTGGTGTGGGGGTTACTGTGTTGGCTTTGCTAGGTAAACACACCCCTCAAGGTATTTAACAGCTTGTACCCCACATTACAGTTGAGAGAGTAGAGAGAGACAAAGGGTGTAGGGAAGAGTTTGAGCCTGTAACATCATGTGATAATAGACTATCAATATGCTGCAATAAACATTGAATACTCTCTCCCTTGATAACCGAGTACGCAAGTTATTATTACTACCACTATACGACATGGCTGATTTCTAACAGGGGCATCAGCAGCAAGTACACAGGGAGAACAGGGCAACCCTATTACCAAACAAGAGACTGCTACCATCAACCTTGCTGACCTGGACTGGAAATAATGTGACTGAACTCCCGTCTGACGCAAATGACTAAGACATTGACCTGGACAGAAGGAATGAGAAATGCACAGATGCGCTATAAGCAGGACTAAGGCTGTTAGGCTTAAGGTAAACCATTTTATTAGTACAGACAACCTTGGGGACCGAAATCAAACGATTTGGTTGGGGAATGTAGAAGGAGGAAAGCATCAAGGGAGTGTTCAAGCCCGCAGTGAGGTAGGCACATGTGGCCAACCCGGAAGAAGACCGGTACAAAATGGGGAATATGTATGCAGCCGAAGTGTAAGGTTAGGACAGGACCAGAGATGAGAAAGACACCAGCCAGGGAATGTTTTGAGGAAACAGTTTCTGCAGCAACTGTGAGAGAGAGGAGTATTGTAGAAATTAAAGGAGAAACATGGGGACAATTATGGAATAGAGAGATGAACAGTGAGGAATTGGGCATTTACATACCGTGGGAGCAAGGGAAAGGAACAACGCATAGGAGACAAACAGTGAGGGAAATACTTGAGGCTAGGGAAGCGACGATTCCGGAGAAAACCAAGCAAGAGGTGCAAAGGTCAATTAGCGTAAGACCTCAGAGTGAGAATAACCTGTACGGCTGGACTGGCAATGCCCAGTATGGTCAGGCAGTTTGGTCTGGGGGCACCTGCCTAATTAGGGTCATGGAGATAAGGGGAAAGTGGAGAATTGTGGTTGAATATGATAACGATAAGCAAGGTTTATTCCTGGAGCTCACAATTACTAACCTTTTGAATGGAAGTAGGAAACAACTAATAGAATCGTGGCATGATGAATCAGGATCAGGAAGTATAGAAGCACCAGCTAGGGTGTCCCAGCAAACCTTGGCCTTAGATCCTGTCGTGGAAAAATGTTTCCTCCTGCCCAAAAAAAATGCAAT
Organism: Esox niger; assembly: GCA_016801105.1. NCBI lineage: Eukaryota > Metazoa > Chordata > Actinopteri > Esociformes > Esocidae > Esox > Esox niger. The sequence continues at coordinate 111,402 of JACXGJ010000196.1, forward strand.
GACTCAAAAAGATGCATTAACTCAGGAGTTTGTGGATGCAAATAGACTTTTAATGAGCAATCATAAAAGCCGAGTTGACCTGCAAGAACAACTGTCTAGCAAACATCGGAAACACATATTTATACAGTGTTATCTTGCATGATCTTTCTGGCCATCCCCTTATGCTAATACATGGGCGGATCTTCCTCCTCCATCCGCCACCATGGTTTCACAGTCCTTTAAGATATGTTCCTTGTTGAATCCTTGTTAAATACAGGTGGCGCAGTATATAAAAATAGAGCCATTAGGACCCTTGTACTTATTGTTACAAAATAGTGATATATCTTTGATTACCTTTGATTATTGACTACATCTTAGGTACGTTTCTTATACTGATTACATCATCCATAACAGTCCTATGTTGTACCTCTAAGTTCCATATATTCCGTAATCCACAACCACAAATGTCAAACACACCACCAGGACCCACCATTGTGTAGCAACTAGTGCCCATAAAGGGGGATGAGGTTCCAGCATCTATGAGAGTGTTGATCCCTCCAACCATAGAAGGGGTAGAAACTTACTCAGTTACAGCAGCAGAACCAATAGAAGAAACAGAAAGGGACCATATGGAGGCAGCTGAAAAATGACTGGTATAGATGGGCTTAGTACACGGCTAGCCAACACGAGGTAGATAACTGTTTGGTGTGTTCAAGAGAAGGACATGGAGGTATCGTAGTAGTGCCTATTGAGAACGGTTGGGATGAGTGTTTGGATGAAAAATGTATGTTGTGGCGTACAGGAGTAGATGGTGACGCCTTCCACGACCCGTGTTTTGTGGCATGTTTAGTTTGGCTAGGAGGCACAAGGATCCAAGTGGACATGAGGAAGTATAATTATTCGGTAACATCAGTGTGAGGCACTAGAGAGGTCACTGTTCCGGCACCAGGTTTGAGGGTATTGGACAGACATCAATCAATCAATCAATCAAATTTATTTTATAAAGCCCTTTTTACATCAGCAGTTGTCGCAATGTGCTTTCACAAAACACCCGACCTTAAATAGACATGAATGCTTTCAGGCAAGATGTACACGTTGATGTTGTGCACTTTCCAAAATGTAAAATGTTCTGGACAGGAGAGAAATATTAGTAGTAAAAACTGGCAACGGTTTTACCCTGATCCAGAGGGCAGGGACGCGGAGCATTTAGAGCAAGATCAGGCTATTGCAGATGTATTTAGGATTTGTGGAGGAAAGGAGCTGCGCTCAGTATAATCAAGCAATTGGTGAGGGACGTGTGCTAGAACCAGGGTGGCACAAGATGAGGCCATAATACCTCACATTAAGATACAAACAATGACATACAGCCGCCTGCAGAACCGCTTGTGCAGTCACGGGTGAAACGGTCCTACACACCAGATCAGCAGGTTATCATTGATGCAATAAGTCAGCCATGAGGAATTCCCAATGAGTATAAAGCAAGGAGTGAAATTAATGCAGGCTTTGAATCCATATTTCTATGGATAGCACCCGCAAAGTATGTTATATATATAATTCTGCAATCAGCAGCGCTTTATCAATTATACAGATTCAGCTTTGCCGGCTCTGGGTGAGCAACTATGAGCTACAAGTAAGATGACATGGCAGAATAGGCAGGTATTAAACTGGACTTTAGCAGTGTTTGTGTGATATTTGGAGACCAGTGCTGCACCTTCATTCCGAACAACACCGCCCCGGATGGTGCCTTTAACCAAGCCATGAACAAACTGAAACAGCTAAGAAAGGAGGTGAAGGAAAATGCAGGCTCAGATGCTCACACTTAGGATTGGCTGAACAATAGCGAGTAATTCTAACCAAATTAGGAGTCGTGATATGAATAGTTGTGATGGCTGTGGTCTTTCCTTAGATCTTTTTTTACCAAGACGGTTGTATCCCAAATGCCTCTACGAGGTAAAGACTGCTATAAAGACTGCTGGGATTGCCCATATGGGAATCCAAAAGGTGAATGGTCCCTCAAACCAGGAACTGGATGGGCGTGCCAGGAATATTACCATCGTAATTCTGATTCAGCAAGTAATGTTGATGTGGTAGCACCAGTTATGGACGATGGAATACATAATAACTCAATGATTGACGGGAGTGTGCTCAACCAGGGCTATGAGGAAATGGAGCTTCAAGACCATATATTAGATGATTGCTTTTATTACTTTTATTATCCCATGATTGAGTGATTACAATAATTTCAGTAGACGTTCTTATTCCATATATACTATAAACAGTCCCCTCCAAAAGCATTGCAACGGGAAGGCAAATTCCTTTGTTTTTGTTGTTCACTGAAGACATTTGGTTTAAAAATCAAAAGATGAGTATGAGACAAGAGTTCAGAATTTCAGCTTTCAAATGTCTTCTGTGACCATCAAAAAGGAATTTGACTTGCTGTTCCAATACTTTTGAAAGGGACTGTATATATGTAATCAGTTGAAGCAACAAACGTGCAAGGCTCTTACAAGTAAGTTGCATATGCTTACATTCATGTTTGATAATTAGGGTAAGGAAGTCTTTAACTTCCTCTCAGTCAAAAGGGAGGGAGAGTTTTGGCTTCCTACAACCTCTGGGATGGCGGTTGATAGAGGGGATTATTTTTTCAGCTAATGGGGTTGATTTACGCTGTTTTTGCTGGGTCTGAGTCCCTCCTCACTCACCAGTCACAGGTCTAGATTATGGGGCTTGTGGAAGCCACAAAGGGGGGAATATATGGAAGTACAGAAGTACAACATAGGATTGTTTCTGAATTCTCACCCTTTATGAATGTATTAGAGCTATGGAAATAATTGAATTAATTTACATTTGAGACATGCCTGCTTATCTTTTATCTAGTATGCAACTCTTGTATTTGATTGTGACAAATGTCGGTATAAAACAGTACTCTGAATAAGGGTATCTGTCCTTTGTTTCTTAGGAATGTTGTTGTCGGGGTAACAGATCTTCAGCAGATCGGGGTGGATGCGGATCAGTGGGTTTTAGGACAGGATAGGAGAAGATACACAACAGGGGGAAGGAAGGATAAGGTGTGGGACAGCCCGCCCTTTTGGTAAAACCTGTTTGACCTAAGACAGATGGGTAGCGTCTTACCTCACCCCTTTTAACTGTAATAAATACTGACTGTTCATGTATTTTCTTCAGAGGCTCCTCGAATGACTATTCTGTAAGCTTTTGACGCTTCTCTCTATTTGCAAATATACTGCGAATTATGCCAAGAGGATTCTGTGTGTACTTACTCCTTTAAGTGTCTATCGATGGAATTGCCATCACAAATAGTTATGAATGTATTAATCAAGAATCATTTATAATCAAAGATATAACCAATGAGATGTGTATTGCAATTGGGATAATCACTGTTTTGGAATAATGAAGAAAAATGTAGTAATAATGAATGAAAAGGGCCCTAATGGCTCTACTATTTTTATACAAGTTTCTCAAGCCTGCGCCACCAATATTTAACAAGGAACGGATATTGAAAGGTTGCGAAACAATGGTGGTGGTTGGGGAGGAAGATCCGCCCACACATTAGCATAAGGGGATGGCCAGTAAAGGTTTTGCAAGATAACACTATAAATCTGTGTTGTCAGGTGTTGACAAGACACCTGACACACACATGCAGGTCAACTCGGCTTTTATGATTGCTAATTAAAAGTCTTATTTGAATCCACAAACTCCTGAGCTATTACATCTTTTTGAGTTGTTGCATCCTCTTTGTCAAGATGATACATTTTCCCAAGACACTACATCATTTCATGATAAATAGGTTATTTGAAGTTACATACCAGTCCTCCAATGGATTCCATAATGATGCTCCGTTAGCATGTTTTTTCCTCCAATGGATTCCTTATGGTGCTTGTGATGGAAATTTCACCGATAGACACTCAAAGGAGTAAGACAGAGACAAAATTCTCTTGGCACAATTAGTAGTTTATTTGCAAATAGAGAGACGCGTCAAATGTTTACCGAATAATCATTCGAGGAGTCTCTGAGGTAAATTACAGC
>JACXGJ010000196.1:115524-158157 GCA_016801105.1 Esox niger
GTTAGGGCTTACAGCATCCTGCCATATTGTTCCCCGTTGTGTTTACCTAAAGGGACAACTGCCCCTACCGTCCCCCACAATCACATTCCTAAGGAACAAAGGACAGATACCCTTAATGGTTTAGCCAGTTGAGCAGGTCAGAGAACCTAATGATTGTCTGAAATAATACAGATGCATGTCACTACCAAAGACCAGAGTTACATACCATGTAATAGATAAGCAAACATGTCTCCAAAATACATTAGTTAAGAAATTGCCACAACATGCTTCATTAGCATGTTGTTAGCATTTGCCCTTTGTGTTGTTGTCATTCTGCTCACGAAAACGATCGCAATGTAACAGTTTTACGTTTAGCCATTCTATACTACAATTATTAATACTTATAAAGCTGTTGAAAACACTTATACTTTCTCTGTTAGCATGCTGTGTCAGCCACTGTGCTCTGGTAACTAAGCGCTTCAGATTACATAAAACAACGGTAAGGTTGCACTGGACTGGATGACGAAAACCAGAAAATGCCCCAGGTAAACAGAGTGCACATGGCTATTTTCAGTGGGATCTCGGGAAAACGGCAAAGAAAAACAATTCCCTTTATCATAAACCGTTTTAAAAATATGTAAGACTACATGTCATTATTTAGGCGGATCTGCCTAATCCGTCCCCAGAGGGCCTTAATATCATCTGTGAATGTCATGCACATGTACACTCACCAAAAGGATTATTAGGAACACCTGTTCAATTTGTCATTAATGCAATTATCTAACCACCCAATCACATGGCAGTTGCTTCAATGCATTTAGGGGTGTGGTCCTGGTCAATACAATCTCCTGAACTCCAAACTGAATGTCAGAATGGGAAAGGTGATTTAAGCAATTTGGAGCGTGGCATGATTGTTGGTGCCAGACGGGCCGGTCTGAGTATTTCACAATCTGCTCAGTTACTGGGATTTTCACGCACAACCATTTCTAGGGTTTACAAAGAATGGTGTGAAAAGGGAAAAACATCCAGTATGCGGCAGTCCTGTGGGCGAAAATGCCTTGTCGATGCTAGAGGTCAAAAGAGAATGGATCGACTGATTCAAGCTGATAGAAGAGCAACTTTGACTGAAAACCACTCGTTACAACCGAGGTATGCAGCAAAGCATTTGTGAAGCCACAACACGCACAACCTTGAGGCGGATGGACTACAACAGCAGAAGACCCCACCGGGTACCACTCATCTCCACTACAAATAGGAAAAAGGGGCTACAATTTGCAAGAGCTCAAAATTGGACAGTGGAAAACAGGAAAAATGTTGTTTGGTCTGAGGAGTCTTGATTTCCGTTGAGACATTCAGAATTTGGCGTAAACATAATGAGAACATGGATCCATTATGCCTTGTTACCACTGTGCAGGCTGGTGGTGGTGGTGTAATGACGGGGCGATGTTTTCTAGGCACACTATAGGCCCCTTAGTGCCAATTGGGCATCGTTTGAATGCCACGGCCTACCTGAGCATTGTTTCTGACCATGTCCATCCCTTTATGGCCACCAGGTACCCATCCTCTGATGGCTACTTCCAGCAGGATAATGCACCATGTCACAAAGCTCGAATAATTTCAGATTGGTTTTTTGAACATGACAATGAGTTCACTGTACTAAAATGGCCCCCACAGTCACCAGATCTCAACCTTTGGGATGTGGTGGAACGGGAGCTTCGTGCCCTGGATGTGCATCCCACAGATCTCCATCAACTGCAAGATGCTATCCTATCAATATGGGCCAACATTTCTAAAGAATGCTTTCAGCACCTTGTTGAATCAATGCCACGTAGAATTAAGGCAGTTCTGAAGGCGAAAGGGGGTCAAACACAGTGTTGGTATGGTGTTCCTAATAATCCTTTAGGTGAGTGTATTTCAATCATTGTGCTCTTACAACATTGTTGATCTTACATTATTTATAATTTTTATTATTTTATGTTATATAATAAATATGGTATGTTGTTCACTAGGGAACTACCGTTTGCGAGCAAAATACAGTGAAATAAAAATAAAAAATTACATTGCATATTGTCTTGTTTATCCCTTCATATTGTTCGTAGTTGAGAGAGGTCTGAGTTCAGTGGCAGGTGAAAAATGATACATTGCCCAAAAAGGCCAATCACAGCCGGCCAGCCCCTCCCCCACGTTATGTACTTTTTCAGCTCAGACAATCTTGCAAACTTACTATGATAGCACTCAGCATTTTCATTCATATTTGCCCTTTTTGCTATTTGAACAACATCACTTTCAGCTTATTTAAAAGTAGAAACAGCCCAAAAAGTTATTCATTTTATCAATTGCAGCTACATTACAACATAAGCACTCCAATAATTACTGTGGTCTATTTACTAACTTTAACTTGATAAAGCCTTTAAGAATTAAATTAGTTATACTTAAAGTGAGTGCACTGAGGCTGTATATTTTTCATAGCTGAGGCAGACCTGAGTTAAGTGGCAGTTGAAAAATGATACATTGCTCAAAAAAGCCAATCACAGCCCGTCTCCCCCTCACTTGCTTTCTGAGCTTCTGCATTCAGCAGGGTGTCTCCCTTCGAGATAGGGCGAGAAGTTCAATCATCCGTGAGGAACTCGGAGTAAAACTGCTGCACCTTTGTATCGAAAGGAGCCAGTTGAGGTGGTTCGGGCATCTGGTAAGGATGCCCCCAGGACGTCTCCCTAGGGTGATGTTCCGGGCATGTCCAGTTGGGAGGAGACCTTGGGGTAGGCCCAGGACTAGGTGGAGTGATTATATTTCGACACTGGCCTGGGAAGGCCTCGGGATAAGCAGATGAAGAAGATGATGATAACTCAAAACTGGGAAATTGTTTGAACAATTACATTCCTAAAACAATCCAGATTAGACACATGATTTAACTTTCTACATGTTCACCTTATATAACACCTAATATAAACACAAGGATATACTTGACCATAGACCGATCAGCCATAATATAATGAACACCTGCCTAATATTGTGTCGGTCCCCCTTTTGCAGCCAAAACAGGCCTGACCCTCTGAGGCATGGACTCCACTAAACCTCTGAAGGTGTGCTGTGGTATCTGGCACCAAGATGTTATTAGCAGGTTGTTTAAGTCCTGTAAGTTGTGTGGTGGGGCCTCCATTGATCAGACTTGTTTGTCCACCACATCCCATACGTGCTCGATTGGATTGAGATCTGGGGAATTTGGAGGCAGAGACAACACCTTGATCTCATTGTTGTGTTCCTCAACCCATTCCTAAACCATTTTTGCTTTGTGGCAGGGTGCATTATCCTGCTGAAAGAAGCCAATGCTATCAGGGAATAATGTTGCAATGACAGGGTGCCTTACGTGATTCTTCGCACCAGGCCACCTTCTTCCATTGCTCCGTGTTCCAGTTCTGATGCTCACATGCCAATTGAAGGTGCCTTCACAGGGGTCAGCATGACTGGTCTGTGGCTACGCAGCCCCATACGCAATAAACTGCGATGCACTGTGTTCTGACAAACCAGCCTTAACTCCTGTAGCAACAGTAACTCATCTGTTGGATCGGACCACATGGACAAACCTTCGCTCCCCACGTACACCAATGAGCTTTGGCCGCCCATGTTCATCACTTTTCCTTACTTGGAAAACTTTTTATAGGTACTGACCACTGCAGACTGGAAACACACCACATAAGCTGCAAGTTTTGCAAATGCTCAGACCCAATCGTCTAGCCATCACAGTTTGGCGCTTCTAACACATCAACTTTGAGGACAACATTTTCACTTGCTGTCTAATATATCTCACCCATTTACATGATAACGAGATTATCGGTGTTATTCACTTCACCTGTCAGTGGTAATTATGTTAAGGCTGATCAGTGTATTCTGTTCAGTGATGGCAGGGTCAAAACAAGCTTTGGTTATGACAGAAAAGCAACACATCATCTTAATGGCTCAACACATTATCAGCAGCAAAAATGCTGTGCGCTGGCTGTGCCGTTGTTTTCCTATGAGGATAGCTGGGTAGCACCACCACATAGTTGGGCACCACAGCTTTCCTATAGGAAAACAATGGCTCAGACATTCGTCCTGGAATATGCCTGTGGTATCAGGGATGAAGAATCCATTGATAGGATAACCATCAAGATCATCTCGAAAGCTGGGGCTCAGTAACTCTCCTCAGTTGGTTTCAAACCTAAATTACAGGCAGACAGTCTTGGTGACCATGTATCACGAGGAACACGATATACTTTGTGGTGTTGCACAAGGCAGCTCGCTCCACTACTTTTCACTACTTTTCTCACTATGCATGCCTTCATAAGGTGATGTCATCAGAGAACACAATGTACATTTCCAAAGATATGCTGATGACACACAGCTATACATTTCCAGATGACACAGATGCAGTAAGCATGATCTCTAATTATTTAAATGCCATAAATAATTGGATGAGTGCAAATTTCCTAAAATTAAACACTGATAAAACAGCAATCTTCTTAGTTGGCCCCAAAATCAAAAGAAAGAAAATCAGCATGACCCTTGGTAACCTGACTTCCCTGATCAAACCTGAAGGAGCCTAGGTGTTATCATAAACTCAGGTTTTACTGTATAAATCTCCCATCTTAACAAGATGACCAAAATCTCTTCATTTTACCTCAGATACATTGAAAGTCATAACCCAGAAAGATGCAGAGAAACAAATTCACACATTTATTACAACCAGATTGGACTACTGCAATGCCCTCCTTACAGGTCTCCAACAACTCCACAATGGCCAAGACCAGAGAGCTGTGTAATGACATCAGGGATACAATTGTAGACCTGCACAAGGCTGGGATGGGCTACAGGACAATAGGCAAGCAGCTTGGTGAGAAGGCAACAACTGTTGGCGCAATTATTAGAAGATGGAAGAAGTTCAAGATGACGGTCAATCTCCCTCGGTCTTGGGCTCCATGCAAGATCTCACCTCTGCGGGATCGATGATCATGAAGAAGGTGAGGGATCAGGCCTGAACTACATGGCAGGACCTGGTCAATGACCTGAAGAGAGCTGGGACCACAGTCTCAAAGAAAACCATTAGTAACACACTACGCCGTCCTGGATTCAAATCCTGCAGAGCACGCAATGTCCAGGCCAGTCTGAAGTTTGCCAATGACCATCTGGATGATCCAGAGGAGGAATGGGAGAAGGTCATGTGGTCTGATGAGACAAAAATAGAGCTTTTTGGTCTAAACTCGACAAGCCGTGTTTGGAGGAAGGATGAGTACAACCCCAAGAACACCATCCCAACCGTGAAGCATGGAGGTGGAAACATCATTCTTTGGGGATATTTATCTGCAAAGGGGACAGGACGACGGCACCGTATTGAGGGAAGGATGGATGGGGCCATGTTCCGCAAAATCTTGGCCAACAACCTCCTTCCCTCAGTAAGAGCATTGTAATGACTATATTACCTTGCAACTCGAAATGGGACTCCTAAATGTTAGGTCCCTTACTCCAAAGGCAATTGCCTTAAATGAATTGATCTTTGATCATAAACTTGATGTTATTGGATTATGTGAAACATGGCTGAAGCCTGATGAATTTACTGCCCTAAATGAGGCCTCTCCTCCTGGCTATATTAGTGATCATATCCCCCGTGCATCCCGAAAAGGAGGGGGTGTTGCTAATATCTACGACAGTAAATATAAATGTACTCTTAAACACATCACTGGTTTTGCTCATGAAAGTTAGCCAGGTTGATAAATCGTTTTGCATAGCCACTATTTACATGCCACCCGGGCCATATACAATGTTCTTCAATGAGTTTCCAGAATCCCTTTCTAACTTTGTAGTCATGGCAAATAGTATTCAAATTTCTGGCGATTTCAATATTCATATGGAAAAGTCAAACGACCCTCTTCAAAAAGCCTTTGAAGCGATATTTGAATCAATGGGTTTTATCCAACATGTCTCCGGTCCAACGCACAGCCACAATCTTACCTTAGATTTAGTCCTGTCAAGAGAAATCGATATTTTAGATCTTTTAATTTCCCCTGTAAATCCTGGAATATCAAATCACTGTCTTATCACATTTACCATAAAAACAAGAAGTCCACTCGCTCCGCAAACAATGAGTTTCAAAAGCCACACTATAAATTCTCGGACTACAAATAGATTTCTTGATATTCTTCCAAGCTTGCTCATCAGTGACAAAGAAAATAAATCCGCAAACGATCTAATTCAAGATCTTAACTCAACACTGCGAAACACTTTAGATACGGTTGCACCACTTAAAACAAAAGAATTATGCAACAAGAAACTTGCTCCCTGGTACACAGAAAATACTAGGGCACTAATGCAAGTCTCCAGAAAATTGGAGCTAAAGTGGCGCTCCACCAAGTTGGAAGTATTCAGACTTGCCTGGACAGACAGCACACTGAAATTCCAAAAAGCACTCACATCTGCTCGATCAGCGTATTTCTCCAACCTGACTGAGGTGAACAAAAACAATCAAAAAATTCTCTTTGATACAGTTGCAAAGTTAACTAAAAAGCAATGCTCAACAAGTGAAGTGGGTCTTCACTTTAGCAGTAATGAATACATTAACTTTTTTGATGAAAAGATCATCACCATTTTAAAACAAATAACTGACTCCCACTTGAATAATTATAGTGTATAATATAGTAAATATAATTATAATCTCCTGAACCTCCCTAACCAGGTGTCAATGGGGCACTGGAACTTTTTGATCCCGTATTGCTCGACACATCCACTAAATTTCGAATGAGTTCTAAACCCACAAATTGTCAACTAGACCCAATTCCAACTAAATTACTCAATAAGCTATTTTCGGTGTTAGGTCAGCCAATGTTGAAAATAATAAATTGCTCCCTTTTCTCCGGATGTGTACCAAACTCACAAAAAATAGCTGAAATTAAGCCTCTTTAAAAAAATCCAATCTGGATAAAGACACTTTAAACAACTAAAGGCCAATATCAAACCTCCCATTCCTCTCAAATATCTTCGAAAAATGTGATTTCCCAGCAACTGAACGCTTTTCTGAAGAGAAATAAAACGTATGAAATGCTCCAGTCCGGTTTCAGACCCCATCATAGTACTGAGACTGCACTTGTGAAGGTAACAAATTACCTTCTAATGGCCTCAGACAAAGGTTCTGCATTCGTCCTGTTGATATTGATCTTAGTGTTGCTTTTGACACAATTGATCACTCCCTTCTCATAGAGATACTGGAAACCCATATTGGGCTACGTGGGAATGTTCTAGCCTGGTTTAAATCGTATTTATCTGAAAGATATCAGTTCGTATGTGTGGATGGTATATCCTTGGATAAAACAAAAGGGTGTTTTGGTGTTCCTCAACGCTCGGTCCTGGGCCATTTATTGTTCTCACTATATATGCTGCCTCTTGGAGATGTAATCCCAAATCACAATGTCAATTTTCACTGCTATGCTGATGACACTCAGTTATATATTTCGATAAAGCATGGAAAACCCAAAAATTTGCTACTTTGGAAGCATGTGTTTCAGATATTAGGAAGTGGATGAGAGAGAACTTCCTGCATTTAAACTCAAGAATAACGGAAATGCTCGTTTTAGGACCCAAGAAACAAACCTTGAAGAAACCTCGATGGCTGCATGATCGTATCCCAAAAAACTGTAAGAAATCTCGGCGTTACCCTCAACCCTTACCTCTCCTTTGATGAACATATAAAATGTATCTCAAGAGTTGCATATTTTCATCTTCAAGACATTGCAAAAATCGGAAACTTTCTATCAAAAACTGATGCAGAAAAACTAATCCATGTTTTTGTTACATCAAGATTAGGTTACTGCAAATCTCTTTTTCCAGGTTACCCTGATCAATAAATAAACTTCAATTAGTGCTGCACACTGCTGCTAGAACCGTAACTAGAACAATTGAACACATTACTCCAGTATTAGCCTCTTTACACTGGCTGCCTGTTAGGGTTAGGGCTTATTTTAAGGTTTTATTGTTAACCTATAAATCAATTATTGGACTTGCTCCTACTTACCTCACTGAAATGATCCAGCCATAAATACCTGCACATAACCTTAGATCACAAGATGGATGCCTTTTAACTGTACCTAAAATTTCAAAACAAACAGCCGGAAGCAGGGCTTTCTCATAGAAATGCAGACTCAGTGCAATCCTTCAAGCGTCTACTAAAGACTCATCTCTTCAGCCTGGTCTACTATTAAGTGTAGTCTGGCCCAGGGGCGTGAAGGTGACCACAAAGGCCTAATACTGTCCACCCTTGACGTCTTGCCAGGTGGGTTCTCATCGCTACTGGGATGCCCTCCCTCCATTGCCATTCGGGGGCGGAGTCACTGGCTTGTCGTTGTCTCTCTGTTGCGCACTTGTGCAGTTGCCCAGGGCCTCCTCCAGATAGGGTCACAGTGTCACTGGACCCCCCTGTCTCAGCCCCAACGTCTTACGCTGCTATATTATTGTGCTGGGGGAGTAGGGTCGGTTCTCTTTCTCCACTATAAATCCCTGTAGATCTAAGGAATGCATTTTCAACATTTTCCCTGTTTTCTGTCGTTTTAAACTTAGGAAGACATGAAGTCTTATCCCACACCTGCGGAGTACCAGGCGTGACTTGTTGCAGTCCCTGTCCCTGTCCCCTGGTTGTGTTGCAGATCAAGACGATACCTGACGATTTCAGCTGACACTCTGCTGACCCCCTTCCCCCTGTCTGTCCCTGTCCTTGTCCATCTGGTTATGCCTCTGATCTGGACTTGGTTTAAATAGACTCTGGGCTTCCTCTCTAGGTTTATTCCTAAATTTTGGCCCTCTGAGGGATTAGTTCCTAGCCACTGAAGTTCATCACTATTGTTGTTGGCTCCCTGGGGTTTAAGGCCGGGTGTTTTGTGAAAGCCTTTTTTGACAACTGCTGATGTAAAAAGGGCTTAATAAAATAAACTTGATTGATTGATTGAAGATGGGCTGTGGCAATGACAATGACCAGAAACACACAGCCAGGGCAAGCAAGGAGTGGCTCCGTAAGAAGCATCCTGGAGGGCCTAGCCAGTCTCCAGACCTGAACCCAATAGAAAATCTTTGGAGGGAGCTGATAGTCCGTATTGCCCAGTGATAGCCCCGAAACCTGAAGGATCTGGAGAAGGTCTGTATGGAGGAGTGGGCCAAAATCTCTGCTGCAGTGTGTGCAAACCTGGTCAAGAACTACAGGAAACGTATGATCTTTGTAATTGCAAACAAAGGTTTCAGTACCAAATATTAAGTTCTGCTTTTCCATGACATATCAAATACTTATGTCATGCATTAAAATGCAAATTAATTATTTAAAGATCATACAATGTGATTTTCTGGATTTTCAAAATCAGCAGTGTATCAAATACTTGTTGCGGGTCCAATAGAAAGGTCTGCACACTCCCTCAGTATCTCTGGTCACTTAACATTTACACTGGATCATGTGACTAATATGTGACCAGAGTATTAGTGTTATTTAATGATGGCATATTTATATTTGTCTACTATTCCATGGTTATCTAATAAATTCAATAAAAATGAGCTACAGTGTGCTTATCTTTTATTACAAGCTCAAGTGCAAGGTAATTTAATATTTTCTTTTAGCAGAATTGAACGTTTGTGGTGAGATGTTTGGATGACTGTTTCAAATGTGCACTATAAGACACTTCACAGCCTTGAGGATGAAGGTGTTCTAGACCCTTCTAATAGCATCCACCTGTTCTGGGCCCAGCATGTGTTTCTTACACGTCTGCAGAGGGATCTTGATGTCTTCAGGGTGGGGTGGGATAACCACCCTCTAAGAACAGAGCAGAATCTCTCCCCACAACAACTGTGGATGACGGTGCTCTTCCGGAATCCCGTTGATGCTCCAGACCTGGCAGAGGTACTAATTTCATTTGGTTTGTGTTGACTGGTTTAGTTTTGGCCACTAATCCTTTATCATAGAATATCAATTCTCACATTTAATAAAAATATTTTTGACAAGCATTGTTTGAACAGCTTTAACACACTGTTAAGAAATACCTGAAAACATATTCTATGAAAAAGCTTGGAGGTATAATTCTATTTTCCACTGTATATTACACTGATTTAAATTGGAGCAAGAAGATAAAGTAAATTTTGTAGCATCATTTTATATCATTTATAAAAACTGATGTTGATACTGGCGTCAGCATGGCATTATTTCTGTTCAAAATAATCTTAAATTCTGCTTACTTTAATAGCTTCATGTTCCCTGATTTTAAGTGACTTTTTATATTTGAAATGTAGGAAATTGAGGATGTAGATCAAAATTTCAACACAGCCAGCGAGCAAGACGTGACCAGTTCTGGAGTGATTCTCCCACCCATTGAATGTCCTCTCACTGAGCAGGACATGCAAGGCCTTTGTGCCACTATTGATGTTACAGGACCATCAGATTCCTATGGGCAAGACATTTATTTGGCTGTATTTGTGCTAAATCAGGTACCGTAGATGATTTTTTTTTTCAATTTCATGACCAGTTTAACACCAGTGGACATTGAATTTGTTTTTAATGTTTTTTGTTACTGACAACCACGAAGCACAATGGTACAAACATTCTTGAACTGCTGTGAGTAGTGGATAGCAACTTATTTATGAGACAACATGATGGCAATTAGCCAGACATCTAGATGAGAATGGTGTTGTAAGATTTCCAGTTGTATTTGTATGTCATAAAATATGTAATGTTTACTCTTGAATGATTAGTCCTGAAACATAGTTGTATTAAGAAATGTTCATTAATCAGAACAAAAGTAAAAGAGTAGCAACTAGAGCCAAATATTTACATCATGTTCAACTGTTGGCCCAGATGAAAAGCCTCAATTAGGACTTTTTTTAACTAGTCATGAGGCCTCTTATGTCTGACAGGTAGTACAATATTCTAGGCACATGCTGAGACAACAGGGTAACACACACTGTGAAGGCCAAAGTCTGCACTACAGTCATGGTCAATCTTGATCATTACAGCAAAATCCTTCGAGGGAAGAAGTGGAACGCGACCTTGGCCTGTGATCCACTGTAGAAACCGGGCAGGTGTGTTGGAATGCAGGCCATCTTGGTCATCTACATGCCCCTGATCCTCAGCTATGAAGCAGACAGATATAACAAGTGTTATGTGACAATTAACATTTTTATTTTCTAATTTTTCTTTCAATTAAATAAGTGAATTAGACAGAGGTACACAAAAGAACAGCTGATCAAATAAATCAAATGTGTGTGAGATTTCACAAGGTTTGGAAATGACTATCTTAGCCAAACACAATGGTTAAAAATGGCATTATGTATAATTAAATTATTGGCAATAATGTCTTAATACATATAATGGTGATAGATTTGTAAATGTGTCCATTACGGACAATGGTTTTAGGAAAACAATTTGTATGCATGTTCTCTGTATGTATGCTTATGTAATTACAGCCTTGCATACCAAAAAAAGTGACAACTGCCATAAAACACAAACTATCCTAACACTTATTACTATCATCAATACTTTTCAGGTAGAATAAAAATTAAACATGTTCAATACCTACAAGCATAACTACAGGTGGTACCTGATTATTTAAAGACTCAGCAGTCACAAGATAGAATATTGAATATTTGATTTGCAGGACATTAAAAAAGTCCTGAATAAAGTTGATCATCTCCAACTCAATCTGATGCCTGGAAGTCCCTTTGTCACTCAGGAAGTATGGATGCCATTCCAAACTCTGCATTGACCTATGATGAGATAAAAATCAACATGTATGGTGGGGCAAAAAAGTATTTTGTCAACCACTAATTGTGCCAGTTCTCCCACTTAAAAAGATGAGAGGCCTGTAAATTTGATCATAGGTACACTTCAACTATGAGAGACAAAATGAGAAAAAAATAATCCAGAGAATCACATTGTAGGATTTTCTAGGAATTTATTGGTAAATTCCTCAGTAAAATAAGTATTTGGTCACCGACAAACAAGCAAGATTTCTGGCTTTCACAGACGTGTAACTTCTTTAAGAGGCTCCTCTGTCCTCCACTCGTTACCTGTATTAATGGCACCTGTTTGAACTTGTTATTAGTATAAAAGACACCTGTCCACACCTCAAACAGTCACACTCCAAACTCCACTATGGCCAAGACCAAAGAGCTGTCCAAGGACACCGGAAACAAAATTGTAGACCTGCACCAGGCTAGGAAGACTGAATCTGCAATAGGTAAGCAGCTTGGTGTGAGGAAATCAACTGTGGGAGCATTTATGAGAAAATGGAAGACATACAAGACCACTGATAATCTCCCTCGATCCAGGGCTCCACGCAAGATCTCAACCCGTGGGGTCAAAATGATCACAAGAACGGTGAGCAAAAATCCCAGAACCACACGGGGGGGACCTAGTGAATGACCTGCAGAGAGCTGGGACCAAAGTAACAAAGGCTACCATGAGTAACATACTACGCCGCCAGGGACTCAAATCCTGCAGTGCCAGACGTGTCCCCCTGCTTAAGCCAGTACATGTCCAGGCCTGTCTGAGGTTTGCTAGAGAGCATTTGGATGATCCAGAAGAGAATTGGGAGAATGTCTTATGGTCAGATGAAACCAAAATAGAACTTTCTGGCAAAAACTCAACTCCTCGTGTTTGGAGGAGAAAGAATGCTGAGTTGCATCCAAAGAACACCATACCTACTGTGAAGCATGGGGATGGAAACATCATGCTTTGGGGCGGTTTTTCTGCAAACGGACCAGGACGACTGATCCGTGTAAAGGAAAGAATGAATGGGGCCATGTATTGTGAGATTTTGAGTGAAAACCTCCTTCCATCAGCAAGGGCATTGAAGATGAAACGTGGCTGGGTCTTTCAGCATGACAATGATCCCAAAGACACCAACCGGGCAACGAAGGAGTGGCTTCGTAAGAAGCATTTCAAGGTCCTGGAGTGGCCTAGCCAGTCACCAGATCTCAACCCCATGGAAATCTTTGGAGGGAGTTGAAAGTCCATGTTGCCCAGCAACAGCCCCAAAATATCACTGCTCTAGAGGAGATCTGCATCGAGGAATGGGCCAAAATACCAGCAACAGTGTGTGAAAACCCTGTGAAGACTTTGACCTCTGTCATTGCCAACAAAGGATATATAACAAAGTATTGAGATTAACTTTTGTTATTGACCAAATACTGATTTTCCATCGTAATTTACCAAGAAATTCATAAAAAAATGATTTGCTTACTTTTACATCTTCCTCAGGAACAAACAGGGGCTGGCAGATATCTGGGTACTGCCCGATTAGCACAAGAAGGTTATACATCTGCAGGCCTTCTCTCAATTGATCCAACATAAGCCACAAACTCAGCACTGCATGGAGTACGATGGCAGTACAACAGTAGAAAGAAAGCAATAACAGACATATGTCCTAGCATACCAAGAAATTGACTCTTTGTTTTACTCGGAGGTAGCTCCAGTATATCTGCAATTTAAGATTTCATCAGCCTTGAATCGAATGTTCAGTTGACATTTCAACCTGAAAATAAAACAGGAAGACAATGTATTTCCCATGTAAACACATGAAAATATTATTTGACAAGGTATTCTTGATAAACCCAGCATTTCCATCATACAGAGGTCTTCCCTGGTCCAATAACCCTCAGCAACTAAATCACTGTTAAGAGTCGTTGGGATTATCTGTCCACTACAGAGGTACCTGTAAATCCATGGGCTAAAAAAGGCAGGGGCCAGGCCACCTTGTACCAAACTAACTGCCAAAATCTCTCCAACAGTCCTATTTACACTAATTAAGTTTATTGATTATTTTTGTGCATTCTACAGTTGTCTAGATCCAATATATGTTTTAGTTATTGACCTTTAACATTAATAGTACATTAATAGTAAAACATTTTAGCATAAAACCATGTAAAATATTTCTTTATTTTTTACTTAAGACAGCATACACAGAATGATCACATGTGTATTTTAACAAGCTGCTATTCTAACAGTTCACATTTTTAATCGGAGGATTAATCAGAAACATCATAAAAACATGCTATATATTATAAGTTAATTTAAATTCACTCTAACTTTATGGGAGTAAGGTAGAGAAACTGAATGTTTTGACTGCAACAGCTGAGTAAATCGCAAACTTTGGTTAGGGGATATGCAATCCAACAACTGCCTAGCAACCATTTGGTCCTCACTAGACTAGCACTCTCCATTTATATTTTTTTCATCCGTTTTTTCAGGTTTTGGAGAGATTCTGTGTTTGTAGAACATTTTGCTGGGATGAGCTGCCAGTCTGTTAATAATTTTAAATATTTCAGAATAGGTGGTCCTTGTTTGAATGTGTAATTTCAAGGTCCTCCGTTTTATAAAAATAATTTTATGTGTGTGCGTGTGTGTAAATCAGTCCAGTTCAAGTATCCACACTAGACATCATGTCCTCAGTTGCCCGATAAACCACAGCTTCTCTTTAATTGGTCTGAGCAAGCAAGCAAGCAAGTTTATTTATATAGCACAATTCATACATAGAAGCAATTCAATGTGCTTTACAGTGAAAATAGAAATACTGCAATAGAATTAGAAACAGTTTACACAGAGGTTATGCCTCTGATAGCACCAGAACTTGCATTACAATTGGTAAAATATAGCAGGATGTACATTTCATAACACAATAAATTAAGAAGAGAAATATAAAAAACAGCATAATAATAAAACATAGGATAATAGAATTGAGATAAAATATAAAACATAGAAAGCTAGAAAAACTAGAATACTAAACAGTGCTGTTATAAAAACAAACTCACCGTGGGGTTAAGTTTGAAAGCTCAGTCATAGGCACGTGAAAAGAGAAGTGTTTTTAGCCTGGATTTAAAAATGGACACATTTGGTGAACGTCTAAGATCTTCTGGTAGTTTATTCCAGTTGTGTACAGCATAACTGCTAAACGCAGCTTCTCCATGTTTAGTTTGGACTCTGGGCTCTACTAGCTTACCTGAGTTGATGGATCTTAGAGCCCTGCTCGGTTTATATTCTTCAAACATATCAGAAATGTATTTGGGTCCTAAACCATTCAGGGATTTATAAACTAAAAGCACCACTTTAAAGTCTATTCTGTAACTGACCGGAAGCCAGTGCAAAGATTTAATAACCGGAGTGATGTGCTCGGTCCTTTTGGTCCTGGTTAACATTCTGAGCAATCAGGTGTCTAGGGTTGGGCTGTGGTAGTAGTTTTGGTGACGCCTCTTCTCCCCGTAAGAGCAATCGGCTCGCCTTCATTCATCAGCTGATTTGATTAGGTACCCAAACCCAGCAGAGCACCAGCTAGGAGAGGAAATCAAAAATCCTCCAGGTTCAGACTCCATATCTGACATCATATTCTCAGTTGCCCCGACAAACTGCAACTTTTCTTCAGGTAAGAGTTATTTCAGCCAACTAGCCAAAGCCTGTGAATGTAAGTAAGTAAGTACAATGTATTTATATAGCACATTTCTCACAGCCAAGCTGCCCAAAGCGCTGAACAAAGTAAAAATAAAGTAAGATACAATAGACTACACATACAGTACAGTACATATATAAATACATATATAAATACACATATAAATACACGGATACATGTGAAAAATTTAAAATGCTTGGGAATAAAGATATGTTTTTAACTTCGTTTTAAAGGTTGTGGTGGACGTTGCGAGACGAATGTCCAATGGTAGATTGTTCCAGAGTCGGGGGGCCGCAATTGAAAAAGCCCTATCACCCCTTGTCTTTAGGCGAGAACGAGGGACAACTAAGAAAGCCATATCAGAGGATCTTAATGATCTGGAGGATGAAAAAGGAATAAGAAAATCTAAAAGATAAGACGGTGCTTGACCATTGAGAGCTTTATAAACAAACAATTTTTTTTTAAATTGAATTCTGAGATTTACAGGAAGTCAATGAAGAGAAGCCAAAACCGGTGATCTGTTTTCCTTGTCCCAGACAGCAATCTGGCAGCAGCATTTTGTACCATCTGTAAGCGTGCAATGGATGACTGAGGGAGGCCAAAATATAATGAGTTACAGTAGTCGAGCCGGGAAGTAATGAAAGCGTGAATGACTATCTCCAGGTCATTAAAAGTAAAAAATGATTTTAGTCTCGAAATCATTCGCAGTTGATAAAAACTGTTTCTGACAACTGAATTAATTTGTTTAGTTAAACAAAGTTCAGAGTCAAAGATGAAACCAAGATTCCTGACCTGGGAGGAGACTGATGGGAAATGCTTGCCGAGCTCATTAACGAGACTACTTCTTGACTTGGAGGGTCCAAAAACCATCACTTCGGTTTTATTTTCATTAAGTCTAAGAAAGTTGTTTGAGAGCCACTCTTTAATGTCGTCTAGGCAGGCCAATAAAGGTTGGATAGTATCACCAGCTTTCAAAGGAATGTACAGCTGAGTATCATCAGCATATAGATGAAGTGCAACTTTATGTCTCCTAATAATGTCTCCCAAAGGTCGCATATATAAGTTAAAAAGGAGTGGCCCTAAAATGGATCCTTGAGGTACTCCACAGATGATAGGAGCAATAGATGAAGAAAACTTACCCAACTCAACAGAAAAAAACCTATCTCTCAGATATGAATCGAACCACTGCAAAGCAATGCCCCCAATACAAAACAAATTTTCTTACCGGCAGAGAAGAATATCGTGATTAATTGTGTCGAAAGCAGCCGTAAGATCCAAAAGCAGCAGAACTGAGTTTTTACCACTATCTGCTGCTAGCAAAATGTCATTTAATACTTTAAGCAAGGCAGACTCAGTGCTATGATGGGCAGAGAAACCAGATTGGAGAGGTTCTGTTAATTTAGCTGCATTCAAAAAGGAGATTGTTTGTGAAAATACAACTTTTTCTAAAAGTTTCAACAAAAATGAAAGCTTGGAGACTGTACAGCAGACAGGCGACTTACAATGTCAAAACAGTACAATATCAAACTGTAAAAGTCTAGAGGGGTCCAACTATTACAGCAAGTCATACACTTCACATTTAATTAAGGAAGCTAAAGGTGTTAGGATAAATTCTAATACATTTAAAAATTATGATGGTAAAACAGCAAAATACGTTTTTTATTTGTAAAATAAGTAAACATGTAATGACTTTTGTAGTTGTATTAAAAATGTGCATTCTTGTAACCAACTTGATATTTGGAATCATTAATAACACTTGCCAACAAAAAACACTGACACTCAGGAGTTTTGTCACTAAAATCTTGCTAGATCTAAGATGAAATAATTTTTATTGTAAATCAGCCTGCGGTAGTACGTTTCACAGTGTTTGGAAGCGAATATACCCATGAGGACTCTGATTGGCAGGCCACACCTTTTACTGATCCATGAACGAAATGCATCGTGAACATAATAAAATTTTCACCTTTTAACCAATCTGAGTACTCTGGAACACACAGTGCCCGAGTTTCCACTCATAATGATGCAGAGGAAGAAAAACATGACTACGCACTATTGGCTTCTCGTACCTCAGTTTTTGATGGGATAACAAACCTTTTAGATGATTTTTCCACCTAGCTATATCAATGCACAAAGTTTTACACAAGTCTACTAGCTGAATTACTAAAATGTAAATCTAGCAACTAGCAAGGAATTTATATGGCAACTTTACGTTTTGCCTTCAACATAGATATGTATTTACCACAAGAATAATAGAAATTCACCCCCAATTGGAGGCAGGTGTTCGTTATTGCCTCCAATTGGGGAACCTATTTATGTTGAATGTTTCCACACGGTTGTGTGGTTTATTTTGGTTGTCAGCCGTAGGCGCTACCACACCCAGTCATTGTGTCTGCTTTGAGTTTGTTTCTTTTGTTCCTTTACATTAAACTATGGATTATTACCGAAACAGCCGTTCTGCCTCTGCTCTTCTGTCCTCATACACCGGACGCTATGACACTCACCATGCATTCAGTTCTTTGGTCAGAGTCGGCATGGATAAAGCCGCTTGTAAACGCTTTGAAAAAAACTTCTGCAGACTGTGATATACAAATACAGATTATTTTGTCACAGTTCTAGCAAAATGTGTCTGTATTTTACTTTGGAATATATTATTAATGAGTAGCAAGATTCCAAATATCAGGTACTAAGCACATTTTTTCTACCACTACAATGGTAATTCCAAGTTAGCAAATCTGTTTTACAAGTGTGCCTAATTATTTCACAAATAATTTGTCACTGTTTTACATATAAAAAGACTATACACCCATTACACACTTATTTTATTTATTTTGAAGATAAATTAGTAATCACTTCCAATCAAATATAAAACAAACATTCTCAAAACATGTTTTTTCTTAAACATGTAAGGCTTGCAGCGTCATGTCCGCTGATTTATGTCCCTCTTTGCTGCTTTGTCCAGGTTGTCCAACAAAAAATGTTTCTGTTTTTGGGTCCAGTATCGGCTTGCAGCTGCATCTGAGAAGTCATATGTGGTGTTTTAGAAATTATAATATGCTTTATAATTCTTAATTCAAGTCAGGCTATTTCTTACCATCAAAGTCAGTCCAGTTCCATTCTTCATTAATACATTTAAGACCAATTTAATTTACCACTAATTCCAGCACACTAGTGTTGTCAACTGTTCTACCTGAGACAAAACATTCCTTGTTCAGTACAGTATTGCAGCCATCAATCACAGATGATGTACATATTCAACCAATGCAGTAAAGCAAAACATTTAAAAATCTTTCTGCCATGCCCCTTCAATGCTTAAAAAATAAATATGTCTATAGATAAATGGTGATTAACAAGTTATTAATTAAGTTAAACTCAATAACAAGGTGTTAACCAAATCATATTACTAGGTACAGTGTTTATTGTAGTGTTATTCCCGCCAAATTTCTCCCCAAAGCCAACAATCCAGAAAAGGTTGTTTAATAAATTTGCATGAGGAATGTTCCCTTTCACGCAGCCACCCCACATTTATTTGTTTATTTCTTTTGACTATTTAAAAAAAAGTAATATAAATTCACATTCATCTTTCATGTGGCCTATACATTTCAACCTCGCCAGCACCATTGTGTAGGTCCTCGACATTGAAAATAGGGTAAATCCTGGCATTGAATTCTGGCATTTAGCAAATGATAAAAATTCTAATAAAATAGTATGTACAGTAGTTAAAAGTTCAACATACAGATAATATATTTCGTCTTGCTTGAGAAGACCAGGCCCCGGGCCTTCCGCCGAGCAAGCTGTTAGAAATACAGTCAATAGTCTGGTTAATATGCTAGGTATGTATGTTTATGAAAATGTCTCTATATTTTTTTTTGTAGGGTTAGTTATCTATTTACAATTCACTTAATATTGTTTTCTGTATGTAACAACAGTACCCAGCAAGCTAGATAGCTGAAATACAAAACAATTCGTCACCGCACATACTCCTAGCTAATGTACAGACAGTAAGCTCTGAGTCAACTCTTACTCTTACAACTGACAAGTGTTTCATTTACAATTACTTCTGATATTATTTGCCTTCCCTGTAAAAAGCTGTTAGTCATGTCAAATTGCATTATTTATATCCATTAAGAAACCAAACCTTTGCACACCTGTAGATCCACCGGTGCATTTAAGACCAAAGGTCAGTTCAAGTAAACAAAAGAACTCCCGCACCCAGCAATACGAATTTAATAATAATGTTTGGGTACCAACTTTAGGTTGCCTGCTGAGTGTAAACTGTTGAAATCTTTGTACTGAAAAGTTATAAAATTATTTTTGCATGTTACGCAGACTGGGTGTGGGAGTTATTTTGTTATATTATTAAGTCCAAACAAGGATCTTGCCATTGTTCAGCTGAAATTGTTCCTTGAACTTTGCAATATAACATCCAAGTTCTTGTGAATTCGAATCCTCAACCAGCTTATTTATAAAGGCTTTTATTCAATGACCCCTTTGTTATTTTATGTTTTCTTTGTTGTCATGGTAAACAGCCACACACTTATAAACAATAAAAATAGTATTTGGAAAAAAAATTGTTGCACTTTAAAAACTATTATAAAACCATATAATGTACTAAATATATTTCAGTGTGTTAAAATGGATACAATTATTTGGTTTAAATTATATCAGGATCAGGACGGAACCCGCATTGTTGCTCTTCAATCTGAGGTTTGACTATCGGCCGAACCCTCCTTTCCAGCACCTGAGTAGACTTGAGTAGACTTTCCCAGGGAGGCTGAGTAGTGTGATACCCCTATAATTGGCACACACCTTCTGGTCGTCCTTTTTGAACAGGGGAACATCAAGCATTTATGATGGCCCTAACAAAAGTCAGAATAACATCTCCGGTTACAGTCACTGCTTAAAGGCACTGCTTTGTGTTATGAGGTTGGGTATGACAATATTTATGAAGACAGACACTACAACTATGCTTACAGCCATGATCACTATGGGTGTTAAAACCTGTATAACCCCACTCACAGACATATGACACACACAGAAAACCTATCTAATTCATGATACCATAGAAATGGTTATCGTGTAAGTACATAAAGACGGTTCTAGGTTGGGGGGGTCCTTGCTGTTTAGAAATTTGTTAAAAAGTGACCATCCCATGTTCGATGAAAGACAACAATTTTTCACCCTGTGATTTCTTTAAACCGAACAACATCTGTGAATGTCACACAATCAACTAGCGTTAAACCAACTCCCACATGTTGCTCGCGACCACAAACCAGGTCCCCAGCATGTGTACTGTGTGTTCAAAATACCCATAAAAAAAACAGAAAAACAAGTAGAATCATTATTCAACACCACATACAAATGCCTTCATTTTTATTGATAATCTTATCTAAACATATTGTTTGAGCTTTACCGCTGCGGGGCACCACCCTGATGGTGGTAATAATTCCACATTGTCAAACTCATTACACTTTGTTACTCATCGCCCCCACCACCACATTCTGCTAAAGATCTGAATCTTTCTAAATCATCTTGGTTGTTGCAATGAGTTTGCGTCAGAGTACGTGGTGGAGTCCACTAGGTCATGGGGACTTCTACCCTCTGGTAATAAATCTACTATGTAAACGGCTTACTCCGTGCTGGAAAAAACTGATTTGTCTTCCGTAGCGGTTGCAGATTTTTTAGTGACAACATAGCCGGGACACCTCCAAAAGGTTACACCTCTTAACTTTGTCATTGGTTATACGTCATCGTTCTTCACATTAGAACTATACCCTTTTACAATGATAAAAATTGTGGCAGAAGCTTATCTAGTTAGTTGAGATAGTTGTTTGTTTAAATGTTTCTCATCTGCTCCCTTCATTTGTCAGTCATTGTTCCATGTCCCGATGTGTGTGACCCCACCGACTGCCACACTTGCCTGCGCCTGGTCCGCATCTCCACAACATTACTGTTGTGACATTCCCATATTTTCTTGGTGACAGTCATCTATTTTCAAGCTCTTTTTGATGTCATCAGCCAATGATTTCAGCATTTTCTAAATTACAACGGGAGGGCTGAAGTTCCTGTATCTACCATTCTTTACTTCCCCTTACTTGTACAAGATTTAAATTATTACTACATACGCGCCTACTTGCTAACCAAATAACAAGGACTCCTAGAAGATTACCGGAGCCGAGCACTAAAGAGGGGCCTATTTTAGGACTTTAGACGTGTCCCTAATCAGTCTAGTAAGCAATTCCCATAACAACAGGGAATATTTAATATCTTCTGTGGAGTCTATGGGTTTCCGTCCATTTGAGATTCATGAACCAAATTAATGCAACCAGAAGTCAGGGGAGAGCCATCTTTATTTAAATGAGACAACGAAGTTAACCTTCTATATTTCTTACCTTTTTCCCTCCAATGAATACAAAGTGAACACATTCTTTTATACCAGGACACATGGGAGGTGGTCAATGGTCATAACCAGCCATTACACAGTCAAATACCCTCCAATAAGAAAGGTTTATCCTACAAAATACACTTGTATGGCATGTTCCAACCTATGGTCAATGGTCCTATCCATAGTCTATTATAGTCATATGGACAGCTCCTGACAGGATGTGTGGGGCCTCAGTTATAGGCAACAAGTCCTATGTGGGGTCCTTTAGCACTAACTCTGTTAGGTTTCTCATGCCCATTTCCTCTCAGCAGCAAGATAACAATCTGTCCTCAAAGTTGATGTAATAGAAGCAGGAAAAATGGGCAAGTGTAAGGATCTGAGCAAAATTGAAAAGGGCCACATTTTTATGGCTGGATGACTCTGTGAGAGCATCTCCAAAACTGCAGCCCTTGTGGGTTGTTCCCAGTCTGCAGGGTTCATTACCTATCAAAAGTGGTCAAAGGCGGTGAAACGGTGACAGGGTAATGGGCGGCCTAGGCTCATTGATGCACGTAGGGTGTGAAGGCTGGCCCGTGTGGTCCAATCAAACAGACTAGCTACTGTAGCTCAAATAGTTTAAAATGGTAATGCTGGTACTGATAGAAAGGTGTCAGAACACTCATTTCATCACAGTTTGTTGTATATGGGGCTGCGTAGCCGCAGACCAAGCCATACTGAAAGCGTACAAATGGGCACATGCGCATCAAAACTGGACCATGGAGCAATGGAAGGTGGCCTGTCTGATGAATCACATTTTCTTTTACCTCGCATGTATAGCCGGGTGCGTGTGCGTCGCTTACCTGGAGAACACATGGCACCAGGATGCACTATGGGAAGGAGGCAAGCGGGCACATGCAGTGTGATGCTTTGGACAAGGTTCTACTTGGAAACCTTGGGTCCTGTCATTCATGTGGATGTTATTTTGACACATATCACTTACCTAAGCATTGTTTGAGACCATATGCAGCCTTTAATAGCAACTGTATTCCCTGATGGCATTGGCCACATTCAGCTGGATAATGCACCCTGCCACAAAGCAAAAATGATTCAGGAATGGTTTGAAGAACATAACGAGTTCATCTTCTTAACTTGGATATCAAATTCTTGATGGCTTGATGCAAACAAAAGAACAAATGCTATATGTCTGATTATTTTGCTTGTTTTAATCCCAGACAAAGTGAAACACATGGTACTAAAGATAATGAGCCTTGGCTTTCTTGCAGAAACACTATGTCATAAAGGAATAACTGCATTGTCTATACACTATAACTACCAAGGCAGTAATTTTAAACTTTTTTCCCAAGGCAATAGCTTTGTTGAAATGAAATCCACGTACCTGTAGGACTCTGACTTTTATAAGTGTGTGTATGTTTTATTCTAAACAATTTTTCATGAACACTCATATTTTTTAAATTTCAAGGTTGTAAACACACCAAACAGCCACTAGATGGCAGCAGAGGACTGGTAGCGCAGTTGGTATTTTCTTCTCATTATAAAATCAGACCAAAGTATGTTGGCAGAACAACATTCATATATTTTTATTATGATGAAAATTAGTATAATACAGTGTTAAATAAAACCCATACCCTTATGTCAATCCCAAAAACAAATTTTTCCCATAACTATAAACACTATTCAACAGTTTTCTGATGTTTCAACATTCAAAACTCTTTCTGCAAAACCTTACACAAAAGGTCAAAATAAATAAATAAATAATTAAATGCACTACATATTCAGCAAACACATGCTCTCAATATAATTAACTCAAGTCATTACAACCTAAACTCAAGGAGCACACCCATCTCCAGGTGCAAACACTAAGTCTCAAAAAGAATAACACACTAATCAGAATTGCCGGCTCAATCAATGCCCATGGGCTTTGGAATAATGCATCCTAACAAAACTGAAGCAGCAGGGCAACGGAGAAAAAGGACTAGGATCAGGCGGTGGAGACTATGACTGTAAGCCCTATGCACAGCAAAATCTAAAGAAGGCAATGGTGGATGCCTGTGCTGATGTGTTTGTGGAGTCTATCCAAGGAGTTTTAAGGCAAACAAGGGCATTTTCCAAACGCTGCCACGAAAGTGTACATAATGTGTGACGTTGATGAGATTTTATCGCCTGACAGACCGGAGACGTGATGCTGCGTAATCTGACACAGACATGAGATGATGATGCTAACTAACCTGTACATTTGCTGCATATGGAAAAAAAGCTTTTGGAAATTGGGTATAATATGTCTTATGGTTTGTCAGTGTGACAGTACAAAGGTCAGATTTTTGACCCAAACAGCATATGCAGTAGTATTCTCTTATCCACCTATGTTATTTATAACAGTACTGTAATTTATTTATTTCACCAGGGCAGGGTATATTCTTGAAAGGGTTATCTAGATAGTAAATGCTGTTATTTTACAAAGTTCAAAATATTTTTTCTAAAAACCTATTCTAAACATTTTGGTTGCAGTGTTCTGAATAAATCCATCATTTAGTCTCTGTTTTTGACAGCATATGGGACACAGAAGTTAAATGTTTATACCATTGTACGTTTTTTGAATTGTGGGTGAAGATTTGAATTTTTTTTAAATTGTTCCAGGAATTGTGTCTAAGCAATTGGGAAAAATGGTAATATGACAGACATGCTGATGACTGAGGTTGTAGTAGCTGTCCGCCAACTTCTGAAAGTTACCCTGTCATTACCCTGTCACAAAGAGATTTTCTGATCATGGTTGATCATGGGAGAATGGTTGATTTTGTAATGGCGTTTAACAATATCTAGCTGTTCTAATCTGAGTCTTGCTTGGGGTCTGACAACAGTCTGGCATGAAATAGACTAACAGCCTACCATGATGGGGTGGAATGTCATCAGAAATATAAAAATGTAACTAAATGTGTGAAGAGTACATGTATTTATTATCTTTTTTACTTTTGTTCCACCTGTTTTTGTTCTTGCGCTACATGTTCATCAGACCAAAGCAAATTCCTTGAATGTGAAGTACTACTTGGTAATAAATCAGATTCAGATTCTGTGTGCTCTTCTGCTTGAATTTAATATTGTAATTATTATTAGAAACATGACAAACTAAAAAGTGATTATACAGAAGAGATTACACAGTTGGTCTATATCTCTAGACATTTATGGGGAGCAGAAGGGTTAAAATTAAGAGACCACTGCAAATTGAACGCTTCTGTTCCTCACTCAGAAATTTGATACTTTTTTCCAGAGCTGTATTTGGTGACTGTATGTCAAAGGTGCTCAAAGATATTGTGATTTAAAAATCTCAAGTTTAATAATTCAGTGTACCACCCACCATAACATTTTCAGATAGTATTTTGGTGGTCATAGGTCTTTAAACTAAATAAGTATCATGTTGGTGCCCCATTTACTGCATCACTTTCTACAAGGTTGTTGGTGACAACGTGTCAGTCAGCTTCATGTTATGTACACATACTTGGTAAGCTATTAGAGATGTAGGCATTTCACTGTGTATGATGTGATCTTAAGGTCACAGAGATTGGTGTAAAGGCTTTACAAGCCTTTTATCCCCTTTAAGGCCATAAGTGCCTTTTAGGTCTCATATGCCTTTTAACCCCATTTAACATTGTATAGGCCTGATAAAGGCTTTCACAGGCCATACGACCCAAGACTTAAAAGCCATTTTAGTCTCATAGGCCTTCGAGGTCATTTAAGCCTTGTAATAGATCCTGTGGGTCCTAACACAAATCTTGCGATAGTTGGCGGTTTTAACTTCATTTTTATCAATTCAAAATACCGGTAAGCGAAGATGATGCAGCTCATAGTTGCGCGGCTCAAAACAAAACACAATTTGAGATGAGTTTGGTGTCTTCAATTCTAAGGAGAACAGAGAAGTTGCTATTTGAAAATCTCTAATTTGACGATACAATGCAGTGCCCCCAAATGGCCGATCTCATACTTATTTTTACTGTTTGTTGGGGGCCTATAGGAGCTTATACCGAACGTTTGATGGCACTCAAACATTGTTAAAGCCATTGATTCATAGCTTGAAATTCATTGGCCAATAGCGGTCACATGGATTGCACTACCAACTTGGTCGATTAGTGCCGACCATTGCAGGCCTCCTTTGCTCCTACTTCCAACCATGTGTACAACGTTTGGTGAATATAAGGCAAACGGTTGCTTAGATACACACTCACTTCATGTTTGACGGCCTCATCGCAATATTCAATTGGCTGTAACGGACAAATGGTTTTGCAGATCAAATAATCTGATAACTTTATAATTGGTCTGAAGATCATCTGTGCCATTTTTCAGGAGATGGCCTGTGAAAAATGTCAAAGAATTTTCTGAATGGTCAAAATGGTGGAAAATCCAAAATGGCGGAAATAATAAATTAAAAACGGCCTAGGTCAAAGTTGTCCAGCACTTGCCCATGCATCATATGATACCAGATTTATGTCTTTAGGGAAATCAGAGCCCAAGTTATGCGCGCTGGAAAATTACAACTTTGACCCGATGGTGGCGCCAGAGGCATGGGCCAATGGAAACCAAAATTGCTGCGTGTTATATTGGCATAGCCCTCTAACAGCATGCCAAGTTACAAAAAAGTTAGCCAGCAAAAGTAGGTCAACTTGGAAAAACAGCTTAAGAAAAATCGAACAATTACAATAGGGTTCCACAGCTTTGCTGCTTGGACAAATTAGCCTTCCATGAATACTGAGGGGAACTTATTTGGATATTTTTGGGCTGATAATTACTAGTCTAGGAAGAATTTTCCTAAACAGTGATGATTGCATATAAAATATGCAGTTTCAACTATTTTGATTATTCCATGGTAACAGAATGATGCTTATACTGATGTTCATGCTAAAATGTATTCAGGAGCAACTGCAGCCATATAGTAAGTGACATGTCTACCAACCACCAAACAAGGCACACTGTAGAATTATAGGAAAATAGCTTTCAAACCACAACCATAACATATCTGCCTCATGGCAGAAGGTGTAAACATTGCAATAATTATATTTTCATCCAAGTGAGCATGTATTTAACGAAATAAAAATATTCTGTAGGTGATAGCCCATGAACCAAATCACACTTAAGGCCCACAAAAGGTTTGAGCCTAAATGTGTGTCAAATTATAAGCATTGATTGCAGAGTTAAACAATACAATCCAATGCAAACAGACTAAATTTTACAATGTCTACATAGTGTTCCAGATTCCTTTATTTGAAGAATAATGCGGAGGTAAACTATCTAAAAATAAAAATAAACGATAAATCTATATTTCAGATAGAGTTCTGAAATATAGTTTCTACCGGAACTGAAGCATACTCTTACAAAAAGTCCATATCACTTTATTTTGTGGTTAGCCAAGCATTGCAGTTTGCAGTTTGAGGCAAACAGGAAATGTCTATCACTCGCTGTGTGGCCTCCAGCTAAAAAACTGTTTTGGTTACATTTAAAGTTGTAAGTTTGATCAATTAACCTAGTTGCTGGGAAGGGAAACATACCAATTAAATTACAAAAATGGCTCAGGGAAAGGATCATTCGTTCCTAAAGCTGGATGACCTAGCCAGTCGATTCTTCAGCAAGTATCGCAAAAGTAATCAAGAGCTTAAAGTCCAGGAGAGTGAGGTGCCTCATATTTCTGAGTTCACCATCATTTGGGATATGTTGAGTAAGTTACCTCTCTTCATACTGTATCCCATTATGCAAATGTGGTTGTATGTATAAGGTTATCTTGAGCCTGAGGGATTTGCATATTTTTCTCAAGACAACTTGTTGAGCTGTGTTGTGACTATCATTTTGAAAAATCACTTGGGAAGTATTTCATAGAAACCAAAGAAAGCAAACTGTACAATACAAATGCAAAGTAAATGCAAATTGCATGAATGTCAAGTAGAAACTTGTTTTAGTAACAAAATGTGTCTTTTGTGAAAATGTTCTGCAATTTGTTGAAAATGTTATATTAGGACAACCATGGAACTTCCTTGATTTCTTAAAATGGGGCTAACCCTAGATTGGAAATGTGTTATCAACAACTGTTCCAAAAGTGTAGTATAAGTATAAATACACATCACATTGTTGCTTTTACTTTCAGTGTTATTTCCAATTAGAAAAAAAAAACAGATCAGATTTTAAATGTATCAATATTAAGTAGTTTCACAGTACTCATAATTGTTACATTTCATAGTTCAATCATAGGATGTGCTTTCAATGAATAAGTAGAAATATAAATGACAAAAAAGGAGCAAAATAACTTATAATAAAAACCAGGAAGTACACTATCTTTGAGTGTAGAGTGGATATAAAAAGTCTACCCTCCCCTGTTAAAAGGCCAGGTGTTTGTGATGTAAAAAAAAATTCCAAGAAAAATTATGTCAGAAATGTTTCCACCTTTAATGTGACCTATAACGTGAACAATACAATTGAAAAACAAACTGATATATTTGAGGGGGAAAAATAAAAAAACTCACAATAACCTGGTTTATAAGTGTGCACACCCTTAAACTAATACTTTGTTAAAGCACCTTTTATTTTATTACAGCACTCAGGCTTTTTGGGAAGGTTTCTAATAGCATGGCATATCTTGACGTGGCAATATTTGCCCACTCTTCTTTGCAAAAGCGCTCCAAATCTGTCAGATTGCAAGGACATCTCCTGCGCAGAGCACTCTTCAGATCACCCCACAAATGTCCAATTGGATTCAGGTCTGGGCTCAGGCTGGGCCATTCCAAAAGGTTAATCTTCATCTGGTGAAGCCATGCTTTTGTGGATATGGATGTGTGCTTTGGGTCATTGTTGTGCTGAAAGGTGAACTTCATCTTTCTAACGGCTGCGTGAAGGTTTTGTGCCAAAATTGCCTGGTATTTGGAACTGTTCATGATTCTGTCCACCCTGAATAAGGCCCCGGTTCCAGCTGAAGAAAAACAGCTCCAAAACATGATGCTGCCACCACCATGCTCCACTGTGGGTATAATGTTTGACCTTAGTCAGATCATAATAGATTTTCCCACGTGCTTTTGGGAGACTTGATGTTTGTTTTTGCAAACTTCAACCAGGCTTGGATATTTTTCTTTGTAAGAAAATGCTTCCATCTTGCCACCCAACAGCATAACCCATTCATATGAAGAATGTGGAAAATTGTTTTCACATGCAGCAGACAGCCAGTACTAGCCTGAAATTCCTGCAGCTTTTTATGTTACTGTAGGCCTCATAGAAGCCCCCTGACCAGTTTTCTTTTCGCCTGTTCATCATTTTTAGAGGGACGTCCAGTTCTAGGTAATATCTCTGTTGTGTCATATTTTCTCCCATGGTATATCAAATGCTTTGGAAATTCTTTTGTACCCTTCTCCTGACTGATATCTATCAACAATGAGATCCCTCTGATGCTTTGGAAGCTCTCTGCGGACCTTGGCTTTTGCTCTGTGATGCAACTAAGAGAATGGCAGGAAAATACTACTGGAACAGCTGAACTTCATTTGGGATTAATCGGAGTGACTGTTAATGATGGCAGGTGTGTAATGCCTTCTATTTAACATGCGTTTGAATGTGATTGGTTTACTTTGAAAACCGCCACATTCCCAGTTATAAGAGAGTGTGCAGACTAATGCAACCAGGTTATATACGTTTTTAATTAAAATGTTTCCCCCTGAAGATATCAGTTTCAATTGAATTATTCACATTATAGGTCGCATTAAACATTCTGTCATGATTTATTTCTGTCTAAATAAACCTGGAATTTTAACAGGGTTGTGTAGACTTTGTTGCAAAAGAAGATTAAGCCTTTTAGTGTATTGCAATTTGCTAAATATAGAATTTGGTAAGTTGTTTTCTAGTGTCATAAAATTAATATTGAAGTGTTGATTGGAATGTCCTCAAGGAAAGTTGCCAGTGGGTTTGTATGCTAAGCAAATTGTTCTTTTCCAGGAATGTAGCCTTTGTTATAGACTCATTTAGAACAATTTATTTGTATCTTGATTCTTTACATGTAGTTCCCTTTTACTAGCTTTATGTTGATCATCCTCTTCAGAAATGTGGCGGTGCTGCTGTAACTGACCCAGAAGTAATGTGTTCAATTAATCTGAGGCAAAGAAAGCTGTTTGGAACTTATTGGTGGCTTTTTGGAAATGTACAAGAGTTTTTGTGACTTTCAAGTCCAAAAAGTAGATTTTGATACATTCTATGTTGAGCTTGAGATTGTCATTAATGGTTAATATACTTGCTGAACATGCTGAAAATGTACACTCATATGGTCTAAATAAATAAAAAATCTAAAATATGATATAATCTAAATAAAATGCCTTGAAAAATTAATCAGTCTTCAAGTTGTGTAGCTCTTTGTTTAGCTTTGGTAGCATGTAGAAAGCAGCAAGCCTAGGAAGCCCAGGGCATGAGACACACTTCTCCATTCGCCTGAGGACCTGACTGTGCCTCTAGGAATCTCTGCAATACCATTGTCTGTTCTCCCCAAACAGACACAGTTGTGTCCCTTTGTCTCTCATTGGGCACTGTTATCTTCCTGTTCTGATGTCCAAGAACAAAAAGTTATGCAACCAAAAGTCAGGGGAGAGCCATCTTTTATTCAGCATGAGACATTGAGAGTTCTCTCTCTCTCTCTCCTTTGTGCTTCTCCAAAGAATACAGGAAGTTCCACAGTACTTATAATACAAGGGAGGCGGCCTAGGGTCAAACCCAGCCAAATTGTATTGTACGGGCTAAGCTTGAAATTACTTTATAATACTATTCATTAGTATGAACTCAAACAAACATTAAAATACTAACAAACAAAATAATGAACCTTGTTCATTAGGACAGTAGTCACTTAACGATTTAGTTAAAATAATCTTTCATCACTTTTCTTACCGTTAGCTTGCAGTGAACACAATATGTTAGTCCTAAATAATATTTAAGTGATTAATAAAGGAGAAGGGGGGTGGTCTGTGTTCTAGCCATAACAGTGCTGCATCATTGTCAGTTATGCATAGTTAGACAAGGCAGTGAGTTTCAAACAGGAATTGCAACATGTAGTTGAGCTTACCAGTTAGTTCAAGAGGCCGGACATCAGAGCTTGATAGATATGCCCCTCTTATCATGCAGTAACAGCAGTGAGCTACATTTCCGGGTAAAGACAGACAGGAAGTTGCTGTCTGACTG
Source organism: Esox niger (assembly GCA_016801105.1). NCBI lineage: Eukaryota > Metazoa > Chordata > Actinopteri > Esociformes > Esocidae > Esox > Esox niger. The sequence continues at coordinate 146,497 of JACXGJ010000196.1, forward strand.
ACATAGCTAAGACTAGGTTACATGCAAATAATTAACAGCCTCTTTTGACAACAACAATTACTCTTAATTTTAATAACATTTACAGAATATAAAGTAAATACTATTGTCAATTCACAATATATAACAAGAAAGTGTTCATGGACCAGAGGTATGCGTTAAGTCTCAACACAGCCTCCTGTCTTGAAAGGTGTACCAACTCACAGATTTTATGTTCTTTACTTGGTAACTAGAATAACCCTCCACATTGAGAAAGTGCTGTTGCTTGGGATAGTAGATTTGTTGTGCAAATGTGAAATTTGGTGTCTGGACAAGACTTCATACGTCACCTCTCATTCCACTCCAATAAACACTGAACAACATATTGTATTTTGGAACCATGGGAAGTATTTGTCAGGAATTTATACCTTATAACTTCAGGAAGGTAGCATGCAACAATGATTTTCAACTGTTTACTGTCACAGCTTGGAGGCAGGACATGAGGCACAGAGCTGTAAGTGCAGAATAATTCCTTTTACAAAACAAAAGAAGCAGTACAAACCAAGAACTGAAGAACATACAACACAAGCATTGAACCACAACTGAGGAAACGAAACAGAAACTTAAATAGGATCCCCTAATTGGGGACAACCAAAACCAAAACGCAGAGATGCCTGAAGACATCCCTGCGGTCAGGCCCTGAATGGCAACTCTAGGCCAACACAGAGAGGCCAAAAGCTTCCCTATAGTGAGGACCTTACATTTTCACAATATTTCACTGCGCATTTTCGAGTCACCCTTTACTGTGGCCACCCTGAGACACACCTGTGCCATACTAATGCTGTCTGATCAGCATCTTGATATGCCCCACCTGTGAGGTGAATGGATTATCTCGGCAAAGGAGAAGTACTCACTAAAACAGATTTAGACAATATTGTGAACAGTATGTGAGAAAGAGAAGTCTTAGAGCTTGTGTTTGCATTTATAATTTTTTTCAGTGTATTTTATCAGATGTACTTTATCTTTTTGGATGAGATTTAATTTGTAGTTATTTCATTGAGTAGAGAACATCAGTTGAATGTTGGGGAAAAAGGAGAATTGAACCGGCATGTGTTGTTCCAGCTGGTACAGTGAGGGAAGAGTATTTGATCCCCTGCTGATTTTGCACATTTGGCCATTCACAAATAAATTATCACTCTATAATTTTATTGGTAGGTTTATTTGAACAGTGAGAGACAGAATAACAAAAATATCCAGAAAAATGCATGTAATTTTTTTAAAGAAATTGATTATTCCCTATTCCTACAGTGCAAGCTGAATACATTCTCTCTACCAAGCGATAATCTTTGAAAATACAATTTATGGATGTGTGCTACCAATGTAACAGTAGAACAATTCCAATGTTAAACATATTGTGTGTGTTGCATTACCAATTGCGTCTAAGTCAGTCCCAAAGATGACATCACGCAGCTCTCCGTCCTGAGAGTTTCTATCCCAGAATCCCAGGTGGGATTTATCACTTTCCTTTGAATAACGTTGTTGAATTTTTCCTTTACTCATATTTTGGCCAAAGCTTAAACACCATCAACATAAAAATGTTAAATGCTCGACTCCTTGGGACAGCCGCTGCAGTAGATCTTTGATGGATGTCCACACAGATCCAGCACTGAGGTCATACCACCTTAGTATCCAGAAATGTGGAAAGCCTTTGTATCTGGAAACACTTGCGCATCCTTGTGACTGACAAACCCGGTTATTTGGTTATTTCTCGCCTCCTGCATATGCTGGGGCAGAGCGCCCCTCTCCTCCATTGCCGGAAAACTGTTTAGAGGGAAATATCCACCAATAGGCCCCTTGCCTTCTATTCCAGTGGTTCCTAACCTTTTCAACTTACTGTACCACCGACCGAATTTTGCTCTGCTTGGAGTACCCCTGATGTACCCCCTCATGTTAATTTCACTAGTAAGCCTATGGTGTCATGAGGGTTTTCAAGTACCCCCTGTGGAGAGGACAAGTACCCCCAGGGGTCCTAGTACCCCTGGTTGGGGACCACTATTCCAAGTCCTGTTCTGTCATGAACAAAGGGAGGAGATACAGGCACAGGGAGAACAAAGAACTAAGTATCAAAATGCAACAGGACTTAGTAACAGGCTGCAATGATAACAAGAAATAGGTTTCACTCCTCTAACTTAGGGAGAGGGCATTGAAGCAAGCCCAGGATGGGAGGAATTGTGTAAAAGTGAAAAGATATAAGTACTAGGTTTGACTGTTAATTAAAGAACCACTATGACCATCCATCAAATGACCATCCATCAAAACGCCCCCTACTGTCCCCCAACCTCTTATTGAATTTGATTGCAACTGCTGGTTGTCTAAGATAAGGTGAGCTCTGCTTTTCAGAGCAGCATTTGTGAAAGAGCTAGGCGATTTCAGTGAGGTGGTAATTTGATCAGATTTCACATTTCATTTTGTTGTTTTCCACCTTTCAGTGAAAGAGTTCCTAGCAAAAGCCAAAGACGATTTTTTACGAAAGTGGGAGAGTCCACCACAGGTAAGAGGAAAATTAAGTAAACACTTGAATTGTTTATTAAGTTTTTCTATTATTATCTCAATGTTCAGGGCTGTATATGCCTACCACTAAGGATTCATTGAAAATAGGCAGTAAACCACTTCCATATGCATCCACTGAGGTTGATCTGGGAGGGACCCATTTCATCAAAGACCATATAATAGTTTTGGACTATATTAAGTGCAATATAACAAGGTAATGAAGTGAATCACAATGATTTCTAGCTGGCTGTTTCAGTCTACTTTCAGTTCTGAACATGCCTCTCAGAGCTTAATGGGCTCTTGACCCTGCTCTCCTTTCTCTTTTGCTGCAATAATTCATAATATTTTCAACACAAGAAAAATCCCATTGTTTCTCATATCTCAATATAACTGGGGATACAGCTGTGGCAACAATATTGGAAGTTAACCTAGATTAGTCTATTATTGATATAGCCAATAGCAGTTTTGAAATATATCTTCCTGTACCGATTACTAAGGAAATGCAGATATATCTTCTTTTTTAGTGATTATTAGGGGATGTTACTGGCATGTTATTACTTAGCATTTCTCAAATGTCAGTGGAGATGTTCATATTTTCAGCTAGTTGGTTAGCAACGTGGCAAAAAAAATATAAGCTCCTATTTTCGGCCACCTTACAATTTTGTTCAATAACATCTAATTTCCTTTTTATTTGTGTTACAAATGATATAACACAGTCTTCTTGCAAGTGTTTACTAAAACGTTTTAGCTACCTTTCATACCTTCTTGTGAAGAAAAAGTCATTACATCTAATCACTTTGAAACAGTACAACAGGATGTATGGTCTGTCGTTTAAGTAAATATTCACGATTTGGAACTTGTCTAAAACAATTTCCAAACTGTTAGAAATCAGCCATGTCGTATAGTGGTAGTAATAATAACTTGCGTACTCGGTTGTCAAGGGAGAGCGTATTCAATGTTTATTGCAGCATATTGATAGTCTATTAGCACATGATGTTACAGACTCAAACTCTTCCCTACTCCCTATGTCTCTCTCTACGCTCTCAACCGTAATGTGGGGTACAAGCTGTTAAATACCTTGAGGGGCATGTTTACATAGCAAAGCCAAGACACTAACCCCCACCCCAAATGGTCAATGTAAACATTCCTGTGGTTACCAGAGAGCAACCAACAAGGAGAATCTTAACTTTCTGTTATTCTCAATATCTAGGCACATTCACTTCTAATGAAACGTACATTCATATAGTAGTTGTTAATGCTCAGATCCCACAATACACACATGTAAAAAGTATTTAAACTTCATACATCTGTGTAGGTTAGCTGAAATTATATGTTAAATAGCTAAACATATCGTTGTTTTCCAGTGCATTTAAATTTTAACTAGAGAGTATTTTGTTTTCCAACCGCTAGAAACAGCCAATAATAGGGGTGGATGATAATAGGGGGATGTTAGCTACATGTAAATTAGGTGACAATAATTTGTTCTTTAATTGAATGGTGAGGATGTCTGTAGCCTACTACTCATTCAGCTCATCTGCATAGTACCTTACTGGCTCCAAATACTATTACAGAGCGATCACTGTTTCTCAAAACATTGCATGCAGAGAATGGTGTTGTACCATGACAAATTTGTCAAACAAAACATTTTGATTGTTCGTTTTTATCTTGCCATGGCGGGGATGATATTGCCATGGAGGGGAACCACAGTAAATTGAACATAGCGCAAACAGTGAAGTACACATGTTCAGAACCTTGACTCTGTGAAATCATTTTCCAACTGACCAGAACATGGCGAAGTTGAAACAAACAACTTTGCAAGCTCACGCAGGCCACTCCGTTTGACAAAGGGACACAAAAATGGTGGAAAACTTCCTCACAAAGAGCATATTTACCCATTAGCTCCATCTTGATGGATTTTTGGCCATTATGAATGAGTAAAAAGCTTCAAAAGCTACTTCTGTAGCACCAAATGTTCAACCTTCAGGTTCTAAGATATTTGGCACCTAAAGACCATGGTCTGTGAGATGCATGAGCCATCCCACAAATCTCCATCAACTGCAAGATGCTATCCTATCAATATGGGCCAACATTTCTAAAGAATGCTTACAGAACCTAGTTGAATCAATGCCAGGTAGAATTAAGGCAGTTCTGAAGGCGAAAGGGGGTCAAACACAGTATTAGTACGGTGTTCCTAATAATCCTTTAGGGTGAGTGTATTGCCATTGGAACTCATTAGCTCCACCTTGATGAATTTTCAGACGATTTCAAGATCCTATCGAACCAACTGCCAAGATACTTTATGTGATAAGACATTTGTTTTCTATAGAACACCATACATCAATGCATGCCCCAGAGAAGTACAAATAAAAACATGGCCGCTATCGACCAATCAATCTTCAAGCATATGCGGTTTTACACACAAATATATATATGTATATATATCAGGTTGAGTTGATCATATGATAAAATTATTTGATGTACATGTTAGGGGTGGGCAATATGGACAGAAATGTATATCTCAATAATTTTGATGATGACTACAACCTTTAAAATGTGTTTTTAAAGTCTGAGTTATTTAATCACTGATGATTATACTGGGAACAACGTGAAATGAAAACATTTATTTTATTTAAAATATTCAAGTAAAAACAACAGAAAGACAAAACAAAATACTAATTTAACTAGTGTAGGAACATTGAACTCTGAGTAAACATTCAGTTGTACACCTCCTCTGGTGTAATGTAGCATACAAGCAAGATGAAATCATAAAAATAAGCTAAGGGCTGTGTTCTGTAACATATTGCACACAACCATGTCATTATGGCCTTATTGCCTTACAACCTATGGCCTTTTCGAACAAATGCTTAACTTCAAGAACTGCCCAGTATAAAAAGGAAAATCTGGCCAAAAGTTGCACTTCTCTTAAATAATAAAAAATGTTTATACATTTGTTGCCAAAGTCTACAATTTACAGACAAATAAAAAATAATCATTATTATTACACTATACACTGGCATGGACACATGCTGGAATTTTATAGGGCAACTGCTCACTGTTCATTTACTTCAAATAATGAGCCAAGAACAGCGTCAGGTTTAAGTGCAGCCCAGTGACATGTTACAACATTTCCTCCAGTGCTGAATGCCCTTTCCAATGGGCTACTTGAGGCAGGGATGCATAGATATTTTTTAGCAATTTTCCCCAGTCTGGGGAAGTTTACCTCTTGTAATTTCCATCAATCCAGTGGATTATCATCACTGTCCACATCAGGTATCAATAAGTAACTCTTGAGCTCCTTTTCAATGGCAGTGGCTAGTGACTCCTCTGACTTTGTGTTTTTAACTAACTCCCAAAATACTTTTTGGTATTTTTTGCTGCCTCCCTGGTGGCTCCGAGGAGGAATACCCCTACCGTCACCAACTTTACTCCTGCCGGCCACGGAGGACTGGCCGCCTGCGCCGCCGCCGGCCACGGAGGACTGGCCGCCTGCGCCGCCGCCCGAGCCAGCGGCGCCCCCTACTGTCCCTGCCGCTCCTCTGCCGCCCGAGCCAGCGGCGCCCCCTAATGTCCCGGCCGCTCCACCGCCGCTCGAGCCAGCGGCGGTCCCTACTGTCCCTGCCGCTCCTCCGCCGCCCGAGCCAGTGGCGCCCCCTACTGTCCCAGCCGTGCTGCCCCCTCTACCCGTCCCGGCCGCGCCGCCCCCCCTGGCCCGTCCCGGCCGCTAGGCTTTCCCCGGTCGGTCTGCTGCCGGCAAACCCGCCCCCCCTTGACTCTCCTCGTCTTGCGGTCGGGAGCCCGCGCCTTTGGGGGGGGGTAATGTCACATCCTGGCTATGCCCCTAGCCATCTTTGTGCTGGCTGGGGCCATAGTCAGGACATGGCCTATGTGCTTTGGTCTCCCCAATTGGAGGCAGGTGTTCGTTATTGCCTCCAATTGGGGAACCTATTTGTGTTGAATGTTTGCACACAGTTGTGTGGTTCATTTTGGTTGTTAGCCGTAGGCTATTAGATCCAGTCATCGTGTCTGTTCTGAGTTTGTAAGTTTGTTTTCTTTTCTTAATTAAACCATGGATTTCTGCCTCTGCCTATCTGTCCTCATACCCCGGACCATATGACAAGGGGCCTTGTTGATGCAATGGCTTTAATCTGATCATCATCATTGTAACGTATTTCGAAGCGGGGGTCAAGTGTGGATGCCAAACTTAACAGGTCAGCTTCACAGACTTCTTTGCTATTGGTGTTCAGGTACTCCAGAATGGTTGTTTTTAGGCTCAATAGTGATCATGTGAATTGTCCTGCTGCCGCCAAGGGATTCTGCTGCGCGCACCTCTTATTTAGTGAATGATTAGAGTTTAAATGCGTGTTTTGATGTGTTTTTTATTAGAAATGTAAATGCTCGATAATGTCAATTTGCACATTATTAACACAACAATCAAGATATCATAGACAACCTATCGCCCACCCTTAGTACATCCATAACACTATGACGATGTCACTTATGCAGGTAAATTCAATTTGAACACAAGGTTGCGCCGTAATGGCGATGTGGCTTTATTTCTATATCTGTATTGCTCAGTCTGATTTACATTTGGCACACATAATCAGTGTAATGGATCTAACTAATGTATGAAATACATCTCAATTTAGCAACATGGGGGCATGACTGGAGAAGATATATCATTCATGCTTCATTTGAAGAATCTAAGACGCACTTCTGACGCAATGCCATGCAATTTGGCCACACAGTGGCGCTGTTACAAATCTACCAAGTTGCACTTCTGCAAGCTCACCACCGCATGTGACCTAAAGTCTTGAAAATTGGAACATAGGTCTATCTCCTCACTACGAAAATGTTTACCAATGGGAACCATAAAGTCCACCATGATGGATTATTAGCATAATTAGTGCTAATTGACTATTAGGCTGCATCTCTTTGACCGATTTAGCTACATACACAAAACCAACATTGTTTTACCAGTTTAGGCTATCCCCACTTCAAACTATGAAATGTTCATCAAGTTTACGTACTGCTAATTAGCATGATTAGCGTTATTAAACTAGTAGGCTGCATCTTCTGAATCATTCGTGCTACAGAGTCGAAACCAAATAGGTTTCACATGTTTAGTCTATCCTACTTCTAATTAGAAAAAGGTTTTCGATTTTAAGTATGCTAATTAGCGTAATTAGCTTTACTTAACAGATAGGCTGTACCTTTTGAAGAGACAAAGCTGACTTTGTTTCACCAGTTTAGGCTATCCTCAGATCTTTTAATAAAACATTTAGATTAGATTTTGTCATTGCACAGCTGTACAATGAATTTCAAATGAAACTCCTTGTGGTAAAGTACATAGATTAAGACACAGAATGAAACATTTCAAAACCACAACAACGGCGTAGTACCAAGAAAAAAGAAATACGTCAAAGAAAAACATTCCCATGTGCAGTAAGAATTTCACTCTCAAAAATCTCCTTACAATTATTTTATAGCGCAGGGATAAAAACTCATAAGCCTAGTGTTGCTGACCCAAAAGGACCTATGACGCCTCCCAAAAGGCAGCAGTGTGAACAAACTGTTTCCTGGGTGAGAATAGTCATGGATAATCCAGTTTATATATCAGTTATTGAGGGAAGTTGTGTCCTTATAATGTTCGGTACTGACTTCTTGACCCGCTCCAGAGCTTTTTTGTCTGCCAGAGTGCCACTTTTAAACCACATGTTGTAGGTGATGATACTCTCCACAGAAACCTTGTAGAAAAGACAACAGAACTTCCTGGGACAGATGTACTTTCCTCAATGACCTCAGTAAGGACAGTCGCTGATGTGCTTTTTTTTTTAACAGACCATGTGAAGTCCTGTGAGATGTATGTTCCCAGGAATTAAGTCACAGACCCTGTCCACAGTATCCCTATTAATGTAAAGGGGAATAGGTTCCTCCCTCTTCCACCTAAAATCTATTACCAACACCTTTGTCTTTGAGGAGCTGAGTACCAGATTGTTTGGACTTCATCTCTGTAGGCAGACTCTGTAGGCAGATTGTTATAGCAATCTCACCACAGTTGTAACATCTGCAAATTTGATGATAATGTTGCTGTTGTGGAATCTGAGCATTAACAATTACAATATGAATGTATGTTTCGTTGGAAGTGAATGTGCCTAGATAATGAGAATAACAAGAAACCTCTGTTTAGAATCTCTCTGTAGGTTGCGCTGTGATAACCACAGGAATGTTTAAATTGACCATTTGGCATGGGGGTTACGGTCTTGGAGACCTGATCTATGCTAGGTACATACCCTTCAATGTATATTTCAGCTTGTAACCAACATTACAGTCAGAAGAGATTGAGGTTATGTAAGGAAGACCAGGTCCGTAACCTCATGAACAAGACTATCTAATGCTGCAATAAACAACTGAATTACTTTCGCCCTTCAACCGGGTACACGATTCATAATTTCAACCACAATGCCAAATGGCTGATTTCTAACTGTGGTCAATTTAGTGGGACGTTGACCGGTGTTTTCAGTGCTGAACTGTATTTCGTGTTGCCATAGTATGATAACACTTTTTCTTTTGAGGATTAGAGTGATATTGTATTTCTCGGTGGTTATACAGTGACTTTTAAGAGTAAAAATATAATGCTGTCAAGTTGTACAAATACAAAAAGGACTGCAGCCTGACATGCATGACACGTTCATTTTTAAAAATCAAGGCGCGAACAGGACACCATCAAGAACAAAAAGGATCATTCACAATGATGCCTGAAAATGTTTTCTGACTAAACAAGATGGATTTTGAGGAAGCCGTGAAGGGGTCCAGACGAAGTTGGAACAAAAGAAAGTTAAGATGGTGGGAAAGCAGACAAAGGAGACAAGCAAAATGAATGAAGATTCATTCTGTTTGACCACCTGGCCGATAGACAGTCTCAAGATGGAGTCTCTTATGGGATCCTGGAATAATGGACGATACTAGGAACTGATATGAGCTTTCATAATCACTGATGCACATATCTTAAATGTTTATTCCCTAAAACGTGTCGTACCTAACCATTGAATGAAGCGTGAAATGATCAAGAAAACCTGATCACGTTCCCCGGTAAAAGCCAAGCTTATTTAATTAAATATTACATGTCATTTGAAATGCACTTTGATGGTGTATAGCATGTTTCTATAGGCATTTGAAATAGCCTGTTTTGTTCTGTCATGCTTAAACACATTTTAATGGCTATTAAGGAAACAGCCTGTTTTGTTGTGCTTTGTCATATATGTAACTTTGAGTCAAACTTATTTATTTCATTGATGATAATGTTTAAAATCGTTAGGCCTCAATGGTCTAACGACGAAATGGGTAGGCATTAACTGAGGCCCACCGCATGGTAACCATCTGTTGCGTGTTGAGCAGTTTGATAGCACACATGGGAACATCTGAATCCTAGTGATGAATTGGAATTTGGTACAATGATTTTGTAATCGGGTAAAATAGTCTCATGGTTGTCTTACAAATAGTTAAAATATTGTGTTCTCTCACCTCATACATCGTATAAGCGCTAGAATGAAGAATCCACATATTGATAGTCTAACGTTAAGGAGTACGCTAGGTCCCATGATGACAGATTTATTTTCTCCTATATAATTATAGCCTAGAAAAAAATAGGGTAATACAACTAAAATGAGTTTACTCCCCAAAATAAAGTTAGATGTTGTATTGTAAATGCTGAATTGAGTTTGATTAAACAATATAGTTTCTCCTATTTGTATTTACCAATGATAACTGGGATAATACTTGTGTTTTTAAAACAGATGCCTGATACCCGTTAATGGAGTTTAAATTCTAAGATGGTAAATTGACAAATGAACTAATTGGGTATAGGTGTAATTGTTTAAGGCCTACATTGAGTATCCTTTGGATTACTCAATGTACCTTGATTTGTGATATCATATATCAGCCTTTTCTATCTACAACGCCATTCTCAAGAGTTCTCAATGTCTACCCTAATGTTGAGTTGCTGTGTAGATAATGATAACCACACTCTCACAAACAGCTAAAATATTAGATGGGTTGAACACTATATTGGAATCTTCAGTTAACGAACGATGTCGGCTAAACTGAAAGAATAGTCTGAGGACCATGTATATGTGTGAAATTAAATGTCATGTTCTTTAAACATTTGGCTTTTTAATGGCTAACCACATGTGGGTGAAGCTTAGGGCTTCAGGAAGGGGGGCAGACAAACTTGGGATGGCCCCTACCAACCTTTCCCATTACATCAGAGTCGCCTCATCTGACCATTCATCTGACCATATGACATTCTCCCAATCCTCTTCTGGATCATCCAAATGCTCTATAGCAAACCTCAGATCGGCCTGGACATGTACTGGCTTAAGCAGGGGGACACATCTGGCACTGCAGGATTTGAGTCCCTGGCGGCGTAGTGTGTTACTCATGGTAGCCATTGTTACTTTGGACCCAGCTCTCTGCAGGTCATTCACTAGGTCCCCCTGTGTGGTTCTGGGATTTTTGCTCACTGTTCTTGTGATCATTTTGACCCCACAGGGTGAAATCTTGCGTGGAGCCCCCCAGATCGAGGGAGATTATCAGTGGTCTTGTATGTTTTCCATTTTCTTATAATTGCTCCCACAGTTGATTCTTCACACCAAGCTGCTTACCTATTGCTGATTCAGTCTTCCCAGCCTGGTGCAGGTCTACAATTTAGTTTCTGGTGTCCTTTGACAGCTCTTTGGTCTTGGCCATAGTGGAGTTTGGAGGGTGACTGTTTGAGGTGTGGACAGGTGTCTTTTATACTGATAACAAGTTCAAACAGATGCCATTAATACAGGTAACGAGTGGAGGACAGAGGAGCCTCTTAAAGAAGAAGTTACAGGTCTGTGAGAGCCAGAAATCTTGCTTGTTCATAGGTGACCAAATCCTTATTTTACCAAGGAATTTACCAATAAATTCATAAAAAATCCTACAATTTAATCTCTCATAGTTGAAGTGTACCTATGATGAAAATTACAGGCCTCATTTTTCTAAGTGGGAGAACTTGCACAATTGGTGGCTTACTAAATACTTTTTTTGCCCCACTGTATCGCTAACGTAAGCCATTTTTTAACTCTGCTAGGTTGTTTTTTTTCCAATTAA